>APFE030613050.1:196079-242462 GCA_000404065.3 Pinus taeda | reverse complement strand
ATGAGACCATAGAGTCAATTTTGAGGCATCAATTGCCCACACAGGAAGTCTGGAACAGTTTGATACAATTACTGCTAAACCAAAGCCAGTAATTATGTTTTTTCCTTGTGAAATATATAAATGATCATGCACAGGAAAATTTTGATATGTCAACACGTATGCAGAGAGAGGCTGAGCCAACTCATCAAAACCATTCGGCCACCATAGCAGCACTAACAGTCACAGATGACAGGGCCGAAAAGCTACAGGAGGACAGAGCTGCACAGACACATCATTCAACAGTTATAACAAAGCGTTCAACCGACTCAGTGGCCTCCAAAGGTCGAAATCTTCTGACATAATTAAAGAGCATTTATGTTGTATTAAAGGCTGTAATAAATTCCTATCTACTATTTCTATACGAGTTGATGAAGATATTTTATTTCTCAGATGACTCAATGCCTGAGATATTTTGTATGAAACACTTCTATATATTCCCCCTCGCATGAGTTTGCAGGGGTTGGATGTTGGATGTAATTGATATCTTGCATATAGTTCTTTTACTGTAAATTCTCAGAGAAGTAATACAAAGGCGGTGGAATTTCCAAAGCTCTGTGTTAGTTGATGCATTGAGGTGTTTAACTGAATGTTACAGGATTCCTGCGTATTTCATGGCACAATAAGTTTTCCTTACAACTCTTTGTTTATGTGTTTTATCATCTTTTCATATCTCTTTCATGTTTCTGTTCTTTACAGTGAATGGCAAGGAAAAGAATAGTTCTAGAACTTAATCACAGATTACCCTGAACTCAATCTAAGCTATTTTAAGTGTTTTTCTTCAGTTATAGCAATAAAGGTGTAATTCTTAATTGCTACCCTTTCATGATATATCTTTCACAGTGATTATTGTTTCAAGAATTCAAGTTTGCTCCTGAGGAATATATCTCTTTCCCACACCTCAGCTTTAGTGGAAAATTCTTAATTGCTTTCCACTGGTTGTTCACATCCCACCATCATAATTTCAAGTTTGTTTCATAAAGTATTTAAATTGCCCTGTAACTCCAGCTGCTCAAACTCAAGATTTCAAGAAACCAGTAGCCACAGACTCCATTGCCCAATGGACTAACATTATCTGCAGATCTCCACTTTAAGTACAGAAAAGCATCCTCCCAACCAAACATAAACCAAAACCCCTACTTCATAACTAGCATAAAATCTCCACAAAATAGAGACAAACCTTAAAGAGAGAGCCCTCTCTGATTACATATGGGCTAGAAGCTGTAATCCAAAGATTGGTTAGTGGTTACTTCGGCCGTATTCCCTTGGGAGTCAAAGGGAACAACCTGGGTGTTAACAAAGGTGATTCCACTTGCATCATGTATGTCACTTGTTGGAAGGTAATTAGTTCTCCTACACTGAACTAGTGCCCTAACTCTTTGGAAGCTTTTCATGGGCGCGATTCGCCACCATTTAGCATCTTACCCAACCTTGCCATTACTTTGGAGGGCAAGACAGTGCATTTTGAAGTAGAGATCATTGATGCTATTCTCAATTATAATCTTCTACTCAGATGGAGTTGGAACCATGCCATGCATTCTGTAGCCTCCTCCTTGTTCCGCGTGATTCGTTTTCCCCATCAAGGGAAGATATTCATAGTTGACCAACTATGCTTCTTTGCCTCTTCCTCCTCGGATGGCAATGTTCCGTATTTCAAGCACGCCGATGCTCCTTATGAGAGTTTGGGGGCAGGACTCCTTAAAGATCCTTCTCTGACGGGTATCTTTCCACTCACACCTCCTCATGTTGCCTCCGTTAACATGATTTCGGTCAAGTCTGATCCTTGGGTCATTCCCTCTCTCGATCTTGTTGATAGATGGGGCGAGGTAATGCTGTTAAGTCCCGCTGAAATTAGTTATGTGGAAATTCTTTCAGCTTCACCTTAGGTGTCCTCTGATTATCTTGTTTTGAAAACCTCTCTTGATGTGTATTCTCAATCCTTGTGGCTTGGTGCTTTAGAATCTCCTGATCCCTTAGCTGAGACTTTTCTTTCTGACGAGAGTATCATGGAAGTAATGTATCTAGAAGAAGTACCTTGGAACGATACCCATCATTGTTCCTCATTCTTGCCTAGCCTGACGGTCCTATCTACTTTTCTTGAGAAGTTCTTTTCTCAGTTCACCTCCCTACAAATTCAAACATCAATTATGACTCATGAAGTTTGGTCAGAAGGGAACATGGGTAACACTACCCAAACAATGCCAATTGATATTCCTATCAAGCCCAGTGTCATTGAAAATATCCATATCGAGGTAACTTATTCTCCATAGGAGATCAAGTTCTATACTCATCTGTTCCAAGAATTCTGAGATGTTTTTGCATGGTCATATGAAGAAATGCCTAGCATTGGCTCAAGTATAATCGTGCATGAAATACTGACTTATCCTCATGCGAATCTCATTTGCCAACGGCTCTTCCTAGTGCACCCTAGTAAAGTGACTGCCATTAAGGGTGAAGTTGAAAAACTTCTCAAAGATGCATTCATTTATCCTATCCCTCTTATGGATTGGGTGTCAAATATTGTACTGGTGACAAAGAAGCAAGGCACTGTAGGAATTTACATGGTAAGTTCCTCAGACAGAACAACAAAGGACACCGCTCACAAATAGATCACAGATCAATACACCAGTATTCTTGACGTGGTTAAAAACCTCAAAGAGGGAAACAGTCCATGGCCTAAGCCAACATGGCCACTTCAGGCAATTTATTAATAAAAGAATGAAAATTTACATAAGCTTCTCTTATGAACGGTTACCCTAGAAATGACCCTCCATGCTCTTTAAATAGATATCATGTATCAATCGGGTTTTAAGCCATAGATCAAGTGTTGGTAATACCGAGGAGAGAATGAACCATTGGATCACTACATATCGTGACCGTCAGATTGTAAGTTACAAAAGTACATAGTAAAGAAACACACTTTACCTAACTCTACACTAGACCAAGTTATACTTAACTATTTCCTATGTGTCGAAATATCCTAGCATCCCCACTTAAGAACAACTTGGGATAGGATTGAAGGATGTACAAATATGACACAATAGGAGAAGGAAGGAGGCACTAGACCCTATCCCCCCTTAGTGACAACTTCTTGAACTCCAACCATAAATCGAAGTTTAGTAAACTTTGCCTCTGTGAGAGCCTTTGTAAAGTCGTCTGCAACTTGATCATCTTTTGAACAATATTGCACTTCAAGAACGTGGTCATGAATGAGCTTTCTTATGAAGTGCATGTGCATTTCAATGTGTTTATTGTGCTGATGTTGGACTAGATCTTTGCATAGTTGAATGGCACTTTGATTATCACACCAAAGTGTAATCGGATGCTGTTGCTGAAAGCAAAACTCTAACAGGATTTGACGAAGCCACAGGGCCTCCTTACTAGCTTCTATGGCACCACGATACTCTTCTTCTTCTGAAGAAAGAGAAATGGTACTTTGTTTCTTGAAAGCCCATGTAATAGGTCCAAAACCAAGAGTGAAAACATAACTTGTAGTAGAATTCTGATCATCAGGGTCACCAGCCCAATTGGAATCAATGAAACCAACCAATAGAGGAGATGCTTTTGCACTGTAATTAATCCCAAAACTGAACTATACCTCGAACATAACTAAGTATTCTTTTAGCTGCTTTCCAATGACTTTCATGGGGGTTTTGCATAAACCGAGCAATAAGGCCAACAACAAAGGAAAGGTCAGGACAAGTATGCGTCAGATACAAATTTTTTCCTACAAGTTGACGGTATAAGGTAGCATCAACTTCAGGGGAAGTACAAGTGAATGAAAGTTTGGCTCTAGATTGAAAGGGAGAAGGGGCTGGCTTATAGTCTTCCATGTGAAAATGGTGTAGAAGATCACAAGCATACTTGGACTGGGAAAGGGAAATACCTTCCTTGGATTGCAAGACTTGAAGACCAAGAAAATAATGCAAGTTTCCTAAGTCTGTCATTTCAAAGTTCTTTTTAAGGCTAGAGTTCACATGGTTTATAAAGTTGGGATCACTACCAGTAAGGATAATATCATCAACATAAAGAACAAGAATGATAAGAGACTTGCCCACTTTCTTGGTGTAGACAATATTGTCAGAATGATACCTAGAAAAGCCATTTTCTAAAAGAAAGCTATCCATTTTGGCATACCAAGCTCAAGGGGCTTGCTTGAGGCCATAAAGGGATTTCTTAAGCCGACATACAAGGTTGGAGTCTATTTGTATAAAGCCATTAGCTTGTTCCATATAGATTTCTTCATGCAAGAAGGTAGATTTAACATCCATGTGATGGAATTCCCATTTGAAAGAGGCAGCAAGGGAAAGAACAAGGTGGATAGAGTTCATTGTGGCAACATGGGAGAAGGTTTCAGTATAGTTAATGCCTTCAACTTGTGAAAAACCCTTAGCAACAAGATGAGATTTATGTTTATCAACTTTTCCATCTGGGCCATACTTGGTTCTGTAAACTCATTTGCATCTAAAATTTTTTCGTCCCTTTGGAAGAGGAACAAGATCCCATGTACCATTTGCCAATATTGAACAATATTCCTCATTCATAGTTGCATCCCAATCTGGATGGCCTGAAGCCTCTGCAAGGGTGTCAAGATCATAATTCGCTGAAGCTTGAACCATTAAAGAAGAGGCTCTATCGAACTGAGAATGTGTATGACGCTGATCTGTATGATCATCGACAAGAGCACCTGCTGCATCCTGAGTAGCACGGACCCATTTTCGAAGTTGAGGAGCTCAAGGAGGATCCTGAGAAGGTGGGGGAGGATTTTCATCCTCGATATCATCATCTGAAGAAGAAATATTTTTAGAAGTAGAAGGAACAGAAATAATTGGGACATCCGTCACACTAGGCTCATAGACCGATATATTTTCAACAAACTTTACATCTCTTCTAATGATAACATTTTTGGACTTAAGTGGAATAAATCTATATCCTTTGACATCTTCAGAGTATCCAACAAAAATACATTTTTCACTCTTAGGTTCTAAAGCTTTATGTTTCTCATCTGGAATATGGGCCCATGCTTCACTTCCAAAAACACGAAAGTGACTTACATCTAGTTAAATTGAGCTCCATGCTTCTTCTGGATTGATTTTCTTTAAAACCTTCATAGGAGTGCGATTTATTATTTAATTTTCACAGTTAATTTCTTTTTCCCAAAAACTAAGACTAAGTCCTTTAGGTTGAAGCATACAGTTATCCATTTCCTTTAAGGTGCGATTCTTCCTTTCAGCTACACCATTGCGTTGTGGAGTATATGGAACAGTATGTTGCATTTGAATTCCATTCTCAGTGCAAAAGTTGATGAATTTGTTGTTAACATATTCTTTGCCAGAGAATGAAACAACTAGAAGTGGACCACATAAATTACTATGCACAAGGGGTTGAGGCGTGCCTGATGATGTTTTCCGAGTACAAATCCGGAACAAACACCATCTTTGCAAGATACCATTGGAAGACATGTCACCATATTTTGTTTACATAGATTGTGAAGGGAGCGATAGTTTAAGTGACCAAATCTCTCATGCCAAAGTTTGCTCACTTCATCGTTATGAGCAACAAATATCAAGGGAAGATTTGATGACCTAAAGTTGTTAAACTTATACAACCTTGTAGAATCATCAGCAATTCTAGTAGCTAAAATCTATCTAGGATCTCGTAGGTCCTTATCTACAACATCGTGAGGTGAAAATTCAGTGATTTTACCTTCACCTGAATGAGTTATCTGAAATACAGTTAGAAGGTTGTAGGATAAGGTTGGAACACATAATACATCATTAAATTGACCATTGTCTATATGAACAATTCCAGTCCCTACAACATTAAGAGATCTATCATCACGAACACATATATTTTTCGTGTTACAATCATTTAAAGAAGAAAACATGGCTTTGTTTTTGGCCATGTGATAAGAATCTCTAGAATCAATGAGCTGCTCATGAGAATGAGAAGAAGAAGATACATTTAGTGCATAGCTAGACTGAGATGCTTGATAATCACATATAGAAAGTGCTATTCTTGAAGGAAGTTGAAGTTGAAGAGTGCTCCAAGTGGATGTTATGCTTCTAACATTGCTGCTTCTAAGGCTTCCATCTTCTTAAAGCATTTGGATTCTAAGTGGCCATCTCAATTACAAAAGGGGCAATGTCTATCAGTCTTCTTCCCTTTTTTTGATTTGCCTTATCATTTTTTTGACATGATTTTTCATGTTGAGACTGAAATTGCTTAGGACCCTTGTTTGGTTTAGGACCATTCTTTTTAGGATACAACTTCTAAAGATTCTTTGAATTTGGTTGTTGTTGAGTGGCTAAGGCTTTCTTAGAAGAGTTTTCAAGATTAAGAAGACCAAGATGTAAGATTTTTTCTTATTCTCTTATTAAAGAATCACAAAGGGAATTAAAGGAAGGGGACTTGTAGTCTTGTCCTTGAGAAATTAAGGCTTCCCTTGTAGAATGGAAGGTGGAAACAAACACATAGTAGGCTGGTCCCAACTTAGTAAGAATGGAATAGATAAGGCTTCCATCTTCTTTCTTAACTTTACCTCCTTCCAAGAGAAGTCTAAGGGTCTTGAACTTGGACAAAAAATCTTCAATGCAAGAAAAATTATTGGGGTCCAATGTAAGCAACTCATTTTTGGGTTGATAGGCTCTAATTTCGCTTTTAATTCCAAAAGCTTTTTTGAGTTGTTTCATTGCTTCGTTAGGAGTATCAAGTTCTATGATATGGAATCTAAGGTCTGGAGAAATAGACATCCCTATCAACCCACATGCTTGATCTTGCCTATTTTCCCATTTGGTTGCCTTATCTTCATCTTGAGGTTTGGTTTCTTGGCATGAGGCTATTCTGTAAAAACCTTTACTTCTAAGTAAATCCACAATGTAGGACCACCATTAGAAGTAGTTGGTGCTGTCAAGAATAAATTAGCATTGACTTTCCATTTTAACAAAAAATGAAGCTATAGATGCTGAAACTAAGTGTTCCAATGGAAAGACCTTGAAAAATTAGGTTGATTAAAAAAAAATAGCTCTGAAAAGGGCTTTCGGATGAATAAGTTATGGCTTTTTGAAGAAAAGTTGTTGAAGATGCTGATGAAGTGCGTGAATGTGCAGAAATGAATGATAATGTTATATTTAAAAAAAATCTCCCCCCTTCAAAAATAAATCTAATTAGCTCACTTTTAAAAAACAAATTATGTGACTTACTTTTATAAATAAGTGAAAGTCACTTTTACAATGGTACTTTATGAGCTACCCACTAAATTGTAACTTAAATAAAAGATAAAGAGACTCTAGAATTATAAGTGACTCACTTTTTATAATGGGTGAGAACACTTTTACCTAAAGTGTGAATTAAATAAAATATAAAGAGTCTTTAGAATTATAAGTGACTCACTTTTTATAATGGGTGATGTTGGGTAGCATAGGTCCCGCGTAACAGTTTTGAGTCTGAGAGTCTTTGTAAACCTCTGAAATATGCGAAGCGTGAAATGTAAAAGATCGATTCAAAGGGTTTTTCACCCAAAAAATAATATAAAATAATAGGAAGTAAGTCAGTCCACGAACCATAGATAGGTATAAATAGAGTGCGGCTCTATGAGGGAAAGGCAGTTCCTTCTGCGTTTGATCTTGGATTTGAATTGTAATGGGTTTTTGAAGGAAGCACTCTAAAAGCATCTGTAAGTCCGAGTCAGGGGTTTGGGTAGTGGATAGAGGCTCTGCAGTTGTGTGCACAGAGGCCTAGAAGAGTATACAGCTGTGTGCGCAGACCTCGCAACTGAGTGCGTAGGGTGGATCTGGATGTGTTGGTGATAAGTGGAAATAAAGATAAGTTTCTTCTACAAATTCTGTGTTACAATTTGAGCTATCGTGAATCTGACTGTATGAATGATTGATATAACTATTTAATCTATGGGCATATGCTTATGTTATAAATGTGTGAATCTAAGTGTATTCTAAGTACGCGACCTGGCCAAATTTGTTAAATGTTTGCTTAAAGAACTGTCCAAGTAGATCTAAGCTACAATACTTCATCCAATGGATTAGCTCTGTAGACTACGCGCTAATAGACAGTAAGAGGTATTCGGGATCTGCACGAATACAGTGAAGCGTGAAGTTATAGAACGGGGCGTGAAACCTCCAAACCACATCTAGACATCCCAAGGGTGCGGAAACCTGGTTCCAGCACCCTCCCATGCTACCTCGGGTGAGGCCTCAGCCCACGCTTCACGGGCTATTTCTGAAAGGGCCGATAGTTGCAAGATTTGCTTGGCTAAATAATTATTCCAAACTTGGATCAGGCCCATATGAGCCAACAAATGGTTTCATTGTTGGGACCAGGATATGCCTAAGGGGCATCTGGTGTGAAATGCAGGGACTTGAAAGAAACTAGGAACAGTAGTAGTTCAAGGGTAACAATGACGAGTGCGATCCAGTTACTGGTATTCAAAGGAGCAGGAGGCGAAGACCCAAAACAATTTTGGTTCGTATTAACATCAGTATGGAATGTGCAACGAATTGTGGATGATAATATTAGAAAGGCCACCTTAATCAGCACGCTGCAGGACCGAGCATTGACATGGTACATAAGGTACTCAAGCAATCACCCAACCATGTGGACAACAGACATCCAGACTAAATTAAGAAGGAGTTTAGCCAGCCGAAGTCAGAAACATAGTCAATTATAGGGTTCAAAGAGATCGCGATGATGCATGGTGAAAACCCATGGGATTTGGACCAAAGACTGAAAAGTACTATTTGCGAGGCTAACATGACATTGACGGATGCGCAACAATCCATTTGGTTTATGGCATCCCTAACACCACATCCGAGGACGACTTTATCATAATAGAAGACCTCAACCTAGGTTGAAGCACTAGAGACAACGATGAGGTTACATGAAACTCCGTTATAAGACTCGAGGTTGGGAGTTCTGCAAATCCAAGCGTAGATCCAAACTTGTGTTTGGAAATGAAGAAGTTAAAACAAGAATAGGTGTCATGACCAGAAGTCCAAGAGGAAGTATGGTGTATAAAGTGTAGAAGCCAAGGACACAACAAAGATCACTGCCTGGTCTTAATGAATCTTGTGGCAACAGGGGGACCAACACTACTACGACCAGAGGCACAGGCAGGACCAAGCACCATAGCCCCACTTTGGTGCACAATTTGTCAGGTGGGAGGAAAGCACAACACTGATAACTACCATCTATTACCAAAATACAACCAGACCCCCAATAGCTATTTTGCAACTTTTGTAGGTTGGTAGGCCACGAAGAAAGAGACTGTTGTAGCTAAAAATTGTTAATGGACCAGTCACCTGCTTATAGAATGCAGACTGAGGCGTGAGATCAGGATCCAGTCGCAACGATCACGCACGGTGGGTTCCAGGGCCATGGGCGAGGATGCGGTGGAATGGGGTTAGGAAGGGGCCGCGGACAGCTAATCTACTATAATTGTGGGGGACTAGGACATTATGCGTGGGATTGTACCAACCCCACCAGAATTTTATGTAGTTATGGTGAGAAATTTGATCATGACCTCATAGATTGTCCAACGCTGATAGCACAGATTTGTGAAAAAAGGGTAGATTGTCCAACGTTGATAACAACCCATAACATACAAATGATGAGGTCTGAACCCCACAAGGAAGATCCCAACATCAACATGGTACTAAGAAGTGGCACGATCATAGGAACGAATAAAAGGAACTTATGTAAGGAAGACGCAGGGGTGGGTAGGGAGACATATCTGGAAGCTTGGGAGAGCTTCGTGGAAGTCTCTACCCTAGGTAGTAGGGATCAACTTGAGTTGGTTAGGGATCCCTCGATGATAACTACCTTTTTAGAGACATGTATAAAATTGCTTCATGAAAATAGGGCAGTTAAGGGCTTACAGGAACTAATAAATAGATGCGCAGGATGGAATGAACCTCATGTAATTCGAAAGTTAGGAAGACATGCATCGCAGACTGGGAGGGAAATGTGGCTCACAGCACAGATCAACAAATATAAAATGGATCAGGCCATTTTGGATCTAGGATCAGATGCTAATGTACTACCTAAATAGACTTGGGAACGCATGGGTAAGCCTACACTACAATGGTCTATCCAACTGCGGATGGAAAATCAGTAGAAGGTACTACCTATGGGAAGGCTACAAGGAGTTACGGTAGACCTTGACGACGCATGTACTTGCACGAATTTTGAATTTATTGAGATCATGGATGAAAGTATGCCCTATCCTATGTTATTAGGAATCAACTGGGCCACCGATATGAACGGGCTTATTAATTTAAAGAAGCAGACACTGGTATTTGAAAAAAAGTCACTTTGCATAGTCATTCCCCTAGATCTAGCTGAAGGACCGTGCTATATTGAACTTGTGCGCAACAAAGAGAGTGACGACGAATTAGATGGTATCTACAGAATAGCTGCACAAAGGCAAGAATGGGGCAAGACAAGGAAGGATAGAAGAATATCACGAGGCTGTGTAGAATCTTGCACCACCGATTCAGACGAAGAAGATGAGAGGTGTTGTAATAGGTTGAATGGAGTAACTACGCTACACTGCAATATGATGACTAAATCTCTGTATTGTGTAAGGGCCCAAGATCGCAAATTGCCAACATATGATGGGTTGATGATAGTAGATGAATTCCTAACCTAATTTGAAATCGCAATACCAGAGCACCAATGGTTTGATGCGTTGAGATGGGCATTGCACGTGACGCCTGTGCGATGGTGGGGCACACATGAAGGGAATTTCGACGATTTGGGTGGTTGTAGGCGCATGATGAAGATCAGATTTAGGAAGCCAGAACTATGCATAATGGAGAAATATGATGGACACGATGACCTATGCATGCACCATACCAGATGGTTCAAAGCCTACAGGAAGGGACCTTAGCCAGAATGGGTGCACTTATTTAATCACACCCTGGACATCATTCCTAAAAATTGGTATATTGAAGTAGAGTTGCAACACGACACAGGTGAGTGGGATATCTTGTGCGTAGGGTTTTTGTCAACATTTCTCTTTTAAGATCAATGGATGGATCCCATGGATGAAGCATTATAGCTGGTAAAGGCCACCATTTTCAAGACACCATTGGAACCAGAGGAAATTGTGCAGCCCGACTGGTTGCAACAGCTGAGCTAGGCTCTCGAATTTTATAATGTCCAGGTAGAAGATGATGAGGACGATTCGTGAAACGTCAACATTCTAGAATTAGAGGGGAGATGTGAGGTGCATAGACCTGAAATCGAAGATCCAGATATCACAGTCCCGTTGAAAATGAGACAAGTCAATATCAGAACCAAAGAAGAGCTGAAGTATGCAAATCTGGGGCACTATTGGGATGACACCACAGTGGAGAAGGTCATCGAACTGCTTTGCAAATATCAAGATTTATTCCCAACAAAAATCACAGAGCTAAAAGGGATCCTAGGAGACCTCAAAATGATGAAGATCATGTTGAAGCCAGATGCGAAACCAGTTAAGCAGTGACCCTACCGATTGAACCCAAAATATCAAGCAAAGGTCTACGAAGAATTGGACAAGATGTTGGTAGCAGGAATCATTGAACCAGTTGAGGAATCTGACTGGGTAAGTACGATGGTTGTGTAGGAGAAGAAACAGAAGGGTGAGATTCGTATATACATAGATCTCAGGAAGCTCAATGATGCCTGCATTAACGATCCATTTCCAACTCCATTTACAGATGAGGTACTGGAAAATGTGGGGGAGCAAGAAGCCTACTCCTTTACAGATGGGTTCTCAAGACACCACCAAATGAAGATCACGCCAGAGGATGGGAGTAAAACAACATTCGCCACTGAATGGGGTTTCTTTCAGTAAATGGTGATGCCCTTTGGACTGAAGAATGCGCCTGTTATATTTTCACGAATGGTGGTATCGACATTCAAAGAATTTATACACAAGTTCTTAGAGGTCTATGTTTCTGGGAAAACTAATATTCCTAGAGAATGCTAACCCTCTAGGTTTGGCATCTACCCTAGAAACAATAGTTTAAAGAAATTCAATGATTTTTCCTATGTGTAACAAATTAGAGAAAGATAATGGAACCAACCTGAAACTTCCGCTTAATCCCTTGGTTTCTCTCTCTCTCCTTTGGCAGATCTTGTAACTCCTCCCCATACTTAACACACTTGGAGAGTACCTACACATGTACAACAACAAAGAACTGTCAAAGAATCGTGATCTATTACAAAATAAACATTACACCATTAGATATATAATGAAAAAATGATAGCATTCACAATTGCACAATCATATGGGTGAAAACTTGAAGAGATTTATTAATAGAAAGGAGAATTACAACCCAGTTGTCTGATCCAGCGTCATCCTCCCAACTTCAATCCTTCTTCACTTGATGAAATAGCAAGATCACTCCAACAAGAATACAATGCTCTCTCCTCAATGACAAGCTATTAGCACTTACTTGCAATTCACTACATTTCAGCCTCTTGATCTCTTGGATGGGAGATCAATTTATAGATTTTTGCAAAGGTGTGAGTCATCCATGGGGTTTGATTAGTGTCATTCCATTTGTTGCAATTGGTTCCACAATAAAAGGGATTGGAGATGGTTTCCTAGATCCCTTATTCATCCTTGGCTGAATTCAGAGAGGCAAGTGGCATAGGAGAAGTTTCTAGAAGATTCCATAAGCAACCAACTAACAAACTGTCCCAGACATTTTTCTATCCTTGCCCATCACACCCTATAGAAGGCCTAAACAGTATGCATCGCACCTTGGAAGTGTCTACTTAGTATGCATCACACTTTTCCAGTGGAGTAGTTAGTATGGTTCAATTTAGGTAATTTCTAGATGGTTTCTCAGCTGGGACTTTTGGGGAATGATGTATTTAGATGACTATGTTGCTTTAGGGTATGAAACAAATCTTTTAGGGGTTGATGAGCCCTAATACATCGACATATAATTTTGGGGTTGATGTTCCCAAATATCTCTATAATAGTTTCCCCCTAAAGCATGAGGTCATAAATATTCATGGCGGGTGAAATGCTTTATCATGAGGATCTTAAGTTTCAAACTGGAAGGTGACATGCATAAGTTACAATACAATACATCATCATAATATGATTTTCATGATCCAACTGAGGGAGGCATTCCCATGCTCAGCTTTATAAATTTCATTTCATGTACATAGATCAGATAGTCATCTGCAAATACAAACTCATGATTCTACAGATATAGAGTCGCAATCTATGATTAGGATGACCATCTGTGTAGAGCCTTTGTACATTTTATGTTTTTATATCCTTGAGTATATCATAGCCCAGATGGATAAAATTAGATCCAAAGTCTTCAAACTCGTTCAATCTTCGTTCGATGTAAAAGTCAAGCCATGTGAAGAGATGTTTTGAAGTTGAACATGGAAAGACATCGCGTGATTACCAGCCAATGATGTGAGCTGTTAATGATAATGATAATGATCCTCAAGGTACTACAGTACAATTCACGTGGTGTGAATACATGATCCAATGTCGAACACCACACAAAATCTTTCAATCGAAGGCCATTGATGTCAACCTGTTGACGGAAGTGAGAAACCTGCCATTGATGTATGCAAGCTTCAAAGCACTAAAAGGGTTGTTTCTAAGTCAACTTCTTGGATAATGAGTTGATGTAGACAAGAAGCAACTCGTCGTAGGAGGGCCTTGATGTATCCCACATCTACGACACGAAATGAAGCAAATGATTTTTGGAGGTGAAATTGAACTGAAGACATAAGGTTTCAGAATGGTGGTCATGAAAAAATTAAGGTAGGAGGTATTGCAGTGTATGAGACATTAACTGGATGGTGATTTCTCAATTGAATGAATTCTCTTGAACATGTTGGCAACACTGAGATGAATTGGTAGCATTAACCCCAAAATATGGATGGTATGAAAGACCAATGGTGTGATGACCAGTGAACGATATAACCCAATCCAACTCAATAATGGAGATGAAGTGAAAGTGTCATGTTCAAGAGAGACTTGCTACCATAAATTCTTCAAGTTTTTTCCCTTTTTCCCCAGTCATTGCTGACCCGCACCTCTTTATTTTTGTCAAGCTTGAGGAGGATAACATATGCTTTTTCTATAATTCGCCCTTTGAGCAAACCTGTCGCTATTTAATGTTTTAACGAGTCTAGCAACAATGAAACTCGGTATTGTCTAGATGGACAAGTTTGTCGCTATTGTTTTAACGAGTTTAACGACAAGGATAACTCGGTCCTTTTCATGTTTAGAGAGTTTGAAAAGGGACGAAAAGAAATATCTATAAGTTCTTTTTCGTAAAACAATCCCTCAGGTCCGAAAAAGGACAAAATAATACAGGAGGGATGACATTTCCAATACTTTAACGAGTTGGAAAGGACAAGTGCTTGACAATATTTTCATGTTTAATGAGTCTAAAAAGGGTTTAAAGAGGACTCTATTTTGAGGAAAGAGTGGTGTTTAGAGTAGCAATTAGTTCTGGTGATGTTGGAACTTCTCAAAACATGTTGATTTATGTGAAGAGGCTGGCTAATAAGACCACTCATTGCAACTGTTCCTCAAAATAGGTAAAACAACCAAGTGAAAGAATATGATCGGCCAAATGGATGGTGGCGATGGGATGAACACAACCAGGGCTCAAAAGGCTGATAGAATGGCAATCATGAGGATTAAAAATTGAAAATGGGTTCATTTTTAGACAAGCTTGAACCATAGGGAACTATTCTTGGATTCAGTTTCATGTTTACACAAGCTTGAAACGAAAAACTATGCTTGGATAATGGTTTGCATGCCCCCAGCATGATGAAAGGGAGAGTCTCCTGTAACTAGATGGAAGTCACTGCGGTGAATCAGGATGGTTATCCAACACCTATTTGGCTTCGTCCAAATAGACAAAGGTGAATGGGGTGGTTCCCTTCACATAACCTATAGGGAAATGAAAAACAAACTTTGCTAAGATTCCTTGTTTCATTTTTTCAACGAGCTTGAGAAAAGACAAGGAACTATGCTCATTGGCCTATTTCATTTTTTTAACTAGTTTGACATGGTAAAAGAACTATCCTCATACTCCTTGTTTCATTTTTTAACGAGGTTGACACAAGACAACGAACTATCCTTGGACTCTTTATTTCATTTTTTAACGAGGTTGTCACAAGACCATGAACTATCCTCAGAGCCTCTTGTTTCATTTTTTAACAAGGTTGACACAAGACAATGAACTATCCTCATATTCCTTGGTTTCATTTTTTAATGAGGTTGACACAAGACAATGAACTATCCTTGGATTCCTTGTTTCATTTTTTTAAATGAGGTTGACACAAGATAAAGAACTATCCTCGAACTGCTTATCACAACTCATAAGAGGTCATGAAGGAGAAATCTAGTTCCAATGCCCCCAGTACATAATGTAAAACATCACCGAATTGATCCTCAGTCAATGTAGGTATGGAATAGGTTGCCACATAATGAACCAATGGCGGGGATGATATCATTGGTACAAAAGGACCATTTAGGGATGATGGTTGATTTGGAGCTATATTTGGACCGAGAAATGAAAGCTGGTCAATGGTGACAATCTTGCCTTCATGCAGGAAACACATCACCTAAAAGAGTGTGGAAACAATAGCTCCCATGTGATAAACATAGTCATGCCCAAGAAGTAAATTGTAATCTAAAGGTCTTGGGACTACCATCATGTTCAGATAAATGGTTTTTCCTCGCAAAGTGATAGGTAACTAAGGAAGGATCCCTAATGGTCGACTGTTCTTTTGTTAAAGTGCAACAGATTCTGTGTAACAGGCACAAGTGGTGGTGAACCAAGTACTTTCCAAGCAATTGAGGAAAGGATACTCACTGATGCACCTTCGTCTATAATAGTGCCGGATACAATGATTTTACAGAATTGTACTATGATATAGAAAGGCACATAAGAAGGAAGGTGGGATCCTGCCAGTCGATTCCAATCAAAGGAAGTGACTAGACTACTTGGAGGAGGTACTGTAGAAATGGGAGAATTAACCCCTTGAGTTACGAGAACTAGAGGATTTTCCTCTTGTCTTGATGGAATAGGCAAATTGCCCCTAAGGTTGTTAGAATCCGAAGTAACAAAAAGAACTTGAGTGGTATCATTTTCACTCTCTTCGGAAAAGGTACGATTTGTTGAAGGTGAAATCATGTCAACTTTTAGCTCGACCTATTGATTTTGGTCAGGTATAGACTCACAAGATTCACTTTCAGAGAGAGTGGTTTCGACCGACAGTTGATTTTGGTCAGTCGGTTCATCAATTAGTGAAGGATTTAGTGAGAGTTTCCTGTAACTAGATGGAAGTTGTTGCATTGAAGCAGGACGATTATCCAACACTCTTTCTGCTTCATCCAAATAGGGACAAAGGTGAAAGGGGTGGTTCCTTTCACATAACCTACAGGGAAACTTATCCTTTCCCTTCTTTCCATGAACTTTACTATTACTAGTTGATGGTGTGTTACCAACATGATCTCCAGAGGTTGATGACACGAGATGGTGCGAACAGGAAGACCATTCTTCCAAGATCTAAGGAAAGTAAGGACAATTTCAATGAAGATGGTCTTACGCACAAATTATGCATGGATATTTGACTTTGTGAGGTTTAACAGATGGATTTTCATCAGATGTTGCATTCAAAGAAATGGTTGCTTGGTTGCTCCCTTGCTGAATTGGCTTCTTCTTCTTCTTCTTCCCTTTCTTCTTCTTCTTAGCCACCTAGTTACTAGTACAAATACATTCACCAAGAAAAGAGGAAGAGGGGGAGGGAGAAACAAACGAGGAAGAAGGCAAAGGGTCAACTTTAGGATCAACTGGAGGTTGATTTTGTTCAATTGGAGGTGTACTCAATTGCGGAGAAATCACGACGTTTTGAACCAAGGAGGTTGAAAACAACCATACTGGCAAGCCAATGGTAAAGCCCAGAAGGGATAACGTAGCCATATAAGGAGCACTAATATTTTCAAAAGAAGGAAAAAGACTAGGATTCCCATCAAAAGGGATTCCTTGATCGGTGGACTCTGAATTTGTCCCCATATGTTTCAACCTAAGATCAACTAAGGAAAAGGGATGTTATTTGCAGTCAATTAATTTTAACGACACTTTAGATGAAACTTTGCTTTTTTAGTTTTAAGGAGTCGAGAAAAAGTTAAAGATGACTCTAGTCTCCTTCAATTTTTAATGAGCCTAAAAGGACAAGTGCTCAGATGGACCTTTTATTTTAGAGAGTCGAAAAGGAATGAAAGTGACTACTCTAGAGAATCTAGAAAAAGGATTTACCAAATCAATTGCAAAACTGCAATATACACCTTGGTGATAAATTAGAGAGAAATTACCAAGGACTTATGTATTTCAACCAATCTTCCTGAATGCTGTGTTCAGTGCATTGCGATTAATAAGGCGACAAACTCGGTTTCCTATGGATAAAGGATTTAAGCCTATTGTGGTGTTCCAATATATACACGATGGTACAGGGAGCACAAGTCTGTGCTAGCACTTGTCATAACAAGGAAGAGGAATCACCCAATCTTCAATGAAAATGATAACCACTAGTTTTAATGATGCCGGAACACATCACTAGCCTAGACCTCTAGATATCTTACATTAAGTTCCAAAGCGTTGTTAGGTTCATTGAAATTCATTTTAAAGTTGATATTTTTTAGAGTTTGCCTTTCAATGGTTCACCGTGTAATGATGATTTGAAATTCATAAGATGCAATCTACAATGATAAACAATCTTTGTTTATTTGAGCAATGAAAATTGTAGCTACTAGGGAAAGAAGATAACAGTGCTTTTAAGCAAACAACAAAGAGCACAGACTAGTGCATTTCCCTAAATCATCTTTTCGCACACAAATCAAAAAATTCTAAATGCAAATGCATGTATTTTTTTTTGCTCTCCTTAATGTGAAAGATGCAAAAAAGAAAAATAAAAGCAACAAGGATCTGAAATATGCCACTCAAAATGACATTTTCGACAATTTCTTCTTCAAAAGAGAAAGGAAGACTTAAAAACAGCACTTTCAATTTTGAACAAAAATGCTTTCGACACTTTGAATGTAAAAAAATCAAATCAAATGCATCAAGAAAAGTTCAATCGATTATCAAGGGAAGGAATAATTTACGATACTTCTCTTTTCGACAAAAAATGACAATTACAACACTTTTTGTAACCAAAGTGACAAATCAACTAAAACAACTTTTCGACAAAGGATTGTAAATGAGGAACAAATAAAAAAAAAATCACTAATCCTAATGTAATTGAGGCCAATCTAAGTGATGAAAATAAGCTTTAGTAAAGAGGCATTGCTCATTTGCAGCAAAATAGCCAAACAAAACTGAAAACAGGTAAAAAACCCTCAATTTCTAGATGGAAAAAGAGTTCAGTCAATCATCCCACCTAGGCTTCACATAAATTGAGATGCATCACACTTACTACACTCGGGAGGTGCTATGCATACTGAGTCATAGTGGAAGATAGTGCGATGGTCCAGGGAGTGCAGCTGAATTTTTTTTGGCTCAAATGTGGAGCAGTTTTCAATGAAATCAAGCTTGGTTTTGATGAACAATAATAAGAAAAGTATGATGGAATGTCTTGAGAGGTTACTGAGCTACCAAAAAGCACATCTAGATGTGCTTGCAAGTCAAATGTTTAATTCATAAACTAAACCAGAGATTGACTGAAGCAGCATTCATCTACTATGCAATTGCAAAGCAAGAGCAGCTCAAAAGCTACCTGGTTGGCTTAAGACTCTGTATATAGTTTATCAAATTGAACATAAAATAAAAAATAACAACAAACAAACGTCTATTCATTCCCCAGCAGATTCACCAATTTGTTTATGGGAAAACTAGTATTCCTAAAGAATGCTAGCCCTCTAGGTTTGGTAGCTACCCTAAAAACAATAGTTTAAATCAATTCAATGATTTTTCCTATGTGTAACAGATAAGAGAAAGATAATGGAACCAACCTAGAACTTCCGCTTAATCCCTTGCTTGCTCTCTCTCTCCTTTGGCAGATCCTACAACTCTTCCTTGTACTTAACACGCTTGGAGAGTACCCACAAAAGTACAACAATAAAGAACCATCAAAGCATCGTGATATATTACAACATAAAAATTACAAAATCAGATATATAATGAACAAATGATATCATTCACAATTGTAGAATCATATGGGAGAAAAATTGAAGAGCTTAATTAAAAAAAAGGAGAATTACAACCCAGTTGGCTGATCCAGCGCCATCCTCCCAACATCAATCCTTCTTCACCTCATGAAATAGCAAGATCACTCCAACAAGAATACAATGCTCTCTCCCCTCAATTACAAACTATCAGCACTTACCTGCAATTCACTACATTTCATCATCTTGATCTCTTGAATGGGAGATCAATTTATAGATTTTTTCAAGGGTGTGAGTCATCCATGGGGTTTGATTAGTGTCATTCCACTTGTTACAATTGGTTCCACAAAAGAAGGGATTGGAGATGTTTTCCTAGATCCCTTATTCATCCTTGGGCGAATTCAGAGAGGCAAATGGCACAAGAGAAGTTTCTAGAAGATTCCATGAGCAACCAACTAACAAATTGTCCTAGACATTTGTCCATCCTTGCCCATCGCACCCTATAGAAGGCCTAAATAGTATGCATCACACCCTGGTAGTGTGCCACTCAGTATGGATCGCACTTTGCCAGTGGAGCAGTTATTGTGGTTCAATTTAGGCAATTTTTGGATGGTTTCTTAGATGGAACTTTTGGGGAATGATGTATTCAGATATGCTCCTTTAGGGTATGAAACAACTCTTTTAGGGGTTGATGAGCCCTAATAAATCAACATATAAGTTTGGGGTTGATGTGCCCAAATATGTCTATAACAGTCTACCTTGATGATTGGATCATGTTTGGATTGGATATATTTGGATTCAGTGCCCTAAAAAACCCCTGGGAGCCATTGATTGTGTAGAAACTAGCTATCAAACTTGGGATTCCCATGAATTGTTGCCGAATTTTGACCGGAGCCGCCGACACCAGATTGCGCTAAATTTAAAGAAGTGTACTTTCTTTGTCCCATTTGGGAACCTGTTGGGCAATGTGGTCTATAAGCAAGGCCTGATGGTGGATCCGAAAAATATCACCGTCATACTTAATGTACAAGTGTCGCGAAGTGTCAAAAAACTACGCGCCACACTAGGGCACACACGCTACTATAAGAAGTTCATCAAAAGCTACGCCTAGATCACAACTCCGATGGAACAATTGCTGAAGAAGGATGCTACGTATTTCTAGAATGAGGAATGCAACAAAAGTCTGGAGACGCTCAAGGAGAAGATGGCATCACCCCCTATATTGGTCTTTTCAAAGTGGGACATCGAGTTTCATGTGCATGTCAACACGTCGTGTATGGCACTTGGGGCAGTACTTACTCAACCAGGAGTGGAGGGAATTGACCACCCGATTGCATTCACAAGTCTCCAGTTATTAAAATCTGAGACAAATTACTCCACTAGCAATCGTGAGGGATTAGCGATGATATACGTGCTTCAAAAATTCCGCCACTATCTGCTTGGAGGCCATTTTAAGATGTATACTGATCACTCAGTGTTAAAATACTTAGTGAACAAGCCTGTGTTAGGGGGTGCATTTGTAGATGGTTACTGTTATTCCAGGAGTATGACTTTGAGGTCATCGTGAAGCCAGGATGTCTAAACGCAGGCCCAAATCACCTGTCTCAAATTAAGACCGGCGAAGAACCCACAACTCTAGAGGATGAACTCTCGAATGCACAACTATATACAATGCATAGCAGATGGTCACTTTGTGGACATAATCCATTTCTTAACTACAGGAACCGTGCCACAAGGATATTCTATTCAGCAGAAGAACGAATTTGTGATACGTGTAGCAGACTTCACCATGATTGCAAGACACCTCTACAAAATGGGCAACGATGAAATATTGCGTAGGTATGTCCCAAAGTTTGAGCGAGGATATATCTTGGCTGAAGCACATGGGGGGGTTGCTAGAAAACACTATGCAGGTCGTGCCACAACCCAGAAGATTCTTCGCGTAGGATTATGGTGACCAACTCTGCATCAGGATTCAAAAGCATACTGCTGAGCCTGCGACATATGCCAGCGGATAGGGAAACCATCACAGAGAGATGAAATGCCACTCTAGCTACAAATGAAGCTACAACCATTCGAGAAGTGGGCAATCGACTTCGTAGGACCTATCGAGCTGCAAGGGAAGAAATTCACCCACAATATCATTATCATGACAGAACATTTGACCCGATGGACAAAGGCACAACCGATTAGGGATTGCATGGTTGCAACAACTGTGAATTTCTTGTTCGAGAACGTACTAACAAGGTTTGGTTGTCCCAAAATTCTCATGAGCGATTAGGGAATGCATTTCCTGAATGAAATGCTCAGCACACTCACGAAGGAGTTCCAAATATATGACCAGCAGAGTACGCCATACCATCCACAAGCGAATTGGACCATGGAGGCATTCAAAAAAATCTTGGAGACAACATTGACCAAAGTCTGCAATGTGCAATGAAATGACTGGGACTTGCACATCCCTACTATGCTATGGGCATATCGCACCATGTGCAAGAAGTTGACGGGCTAGACATTTTTTCGGTTAGTCTATGCCAAGGAGGTCGTTATGCTTATGGAATATATTGTGCTTAGCTTATGGATTGTAGTAATCAGAGGTATGGAAGACTGCAAGGCTTTGGAGGAAAGGCTTGCGCAGTTAGAGGAACTGGAGGAGGAACGATTTTTGGCCAGATTCCATCAGCAAGTACAGAATTAGTGTGAGAAAGAGCGCCATGATTTCCATATCAAGGTGCGCACCTTCAAGGAGAATGATCTAGTTTTCTCTACGATAGTAATTTCAAGAAATTCCCTGGAAAACTCTGAATGCATTGGTTGGGACCCTATGGCGTTAAGGAAGTTATCAATGGGGGTGTGGTTCAGCTTGCCAAACTCAATGGAGACCCTTCCCGGGCCAAGTGAATGGCAGTCGCCTGAAGCTCTATACAGGTGACCTGGTTGCCTAACTAACTATTTGAAGGATAGTCTCAACGCTCCAGCCAGTTGAAAGGATGGTAAAGCAGTATGGGGGAAAGAGGCATGACTGCTAGGATACGCGTCAATCTAGCCCATCACCAAGATCGCGGTTGCATGGTACGAAGTACGGTGCTGCATTGCTAAGAGGAAAGGTGACCATTCATGTCACTATTCATGACAAGATGTCTGCATTATGGTGAAAGGGAGCGGGCGACAAGCAATTAAGAGAGTGAGTATGAGCTAGATATGGAATGAGCTGCAACAAATTTTGCACAAGGATTCTAGAATAGGCAGGAACCAGTGCATTTGAAATTTGAATCAATTATAAATCACCGAGGGAAATCCACCAGGTGACCTACACTTCTGGAAAACATATGTTGGGTCTCAATATGGAGCTGTCCATTATCTCTACACAAGGAGTAAGCCCGAGGGTGGTGATATGGTCGAGGGAGAAGAAAGACTCCATAAGGAGCAGGGTGTTGACAGCTGCGGGCGTCCCACAGGCTACAACATCAACTGTAAGGGATGTACCAGAAAAGGGGCGACACGAAGCAGAATTGGTCCGAATGCCGTCACCCCACCTAGGGGTAGGATGACGAACTATGAAAATATAGAGAAAGGATGGGGAAATAGAGACTACGGGTTGAAACGAAGTTAACAAGTCATCTCTGAATGACCTTAAGGACTGGGCTCTCGTGGATAGCAACAACGGTCTTGCAAAATTGCAACACAAGTTGCAACAGACAGTGAGAAGAGCAGATATGAAGGTTGGAAGTGGTTGCGGTGGTATAAGGAGGTCCCATATGTGGCTCCCCCACTCGAGCTAAAATCGTGTGAGGGGGTGTTTTGTGTTAACTGGGCAAAGCAGAATGAGCATCGTCAATCACAAGGAGTCGTAAAAACACTGAAGAAGGAGCCAGACGAAGCATGCTAGGAGAAAACTAAGAAGCAGTAGGACGATGACTACCACTCAGAGGGAGGTGAACTGCAAAGCCACGACAGCGCGTCTAGCCACAGCAATGAGTGACTCAGGATGAGTCACGATGATTGTGTTGGGGGACTGTTGTGTAGCAGAGGTCGCACGTAACAGTTTTGATTCTAAGAGCCTTTGTAAGCCTCTGAAATATGCAGAGCATAAAATTTAAAAGACCAAGTCAAATGGTTTTTCACTCGAAAAATAATATAAAATAATAGGAAGTAAGTCAATCCGCAGACCATATATAGCTATAAATAGAGCGCGGCTCTATGAGGGAAAGGCAGTTCCTTTTGGGTTTGATCTTGGATTTGGATTGTAATGGGTTTTTGAAGGAAGCACTTTGAAAGCGTCTGTAAGTCTGAATCAGGGGTTTGGGTAGTGGATAGAGGCTCTGTAGCTGTGTGCGCAGAGGCCTGGAAGAGTCTGTAGATATGTGCGCAGACCCTTGCAGCTGAGTGTGCAGAGGCTTGGAAGAGTATGCAGCTATGTGCGCAGATCCGTGCAGTTGAGTGCGTAGGGCAGATCTGGATGTATTGGTGATAAGTGGAAATAAAGATAAGTTTCTTCTGCAAATTCTATGTTACAATTTGAGCTATTCTGAATTTGACTATATGAATGATTGATATAACTATTTAATCTATGGGCATATGCTTAAGTTATAGATATGTGTGAATCTAAATGTATTCGAGGTACTCAACCTAGCCAAATCTGTTAAATGTTTTCTTAAAGACCCTTCCAAGTAGATCTGAGCTACAATACTTCATCCAATAGATTAGATCTATAGATTGCGCGCTAATAGACAATAAGAGGTATTTGGGATCTACACGAATACAACGTAGCGCGAAGTTGCAGAATGGGGCGTGAAACCTCTGAACCACATCTAGACATCCCAAGGGTGCAGAAACCTGGTTCTAGCACCCTCCCCTGCTACCTCGAGTGAGACCTCAGCCCGCGCTTCATGCGATGTTGTCGAAAGGGCTGGTAGCTACAAGATTTGCTTGGCTAATAATTCTTCCGAACCTGGGTCAGGCCCATATTAGCCAATAGGTAAGAACACTTTTACCTAAAGTAACTTTAAAACATAAAATACATGTGCTTTTTGAAAGTAACTCAACAAAACGAAATACTTGAACCCAAGACCTCTATTCTCATAAAGTAACTTTGGACCAAGTAAGCTAGTTTAAAAGGTTTGTAATTTTTGGAGAAGAGGAAGGGGGTTTGTTTGTTTGTTTTGTTTTTTTTTGTTTTTTAGTCACTGAAGCTTTGGGGTGCATGCTTAGAAATCTCTTTTTGCCTACAGAACAAAAAACACAAAACCCAACACTAACATATAAAAAAGAAACCTTACGACTTGAAGTTGGTTTTACCCGAAAACTAAATATTTTCCTCAATGTTTTTGATTTTCCAAGATCACACTAAGGCATGGCAGAAAAGAGCATATGCATGAGAAAAATCCTTCCTTTCTATTTTTGATTTGCCGAGATCACACAGAGTCATAGGGCAAGGACCATATGCAGAAATGAAAGGTATAGATCTAGTAATAAAAAATAGAGAGCTAAATAACTGAAATAAACAGAGAGAAAATATTTAAAAACTGCAAATAAACATTGTATACCTAGAGATCTTAAAAATGGCATAGCTAGGGCTACTGGAAACCTTTTCACATCAAACAAAAGGGGTTCCTCACTGGAACAAATGATCCTAGCACAATAGAGCAGTCTCCTTGGCCCAAAAGTAGTCAGAAACAGTAGATCTAGGAAATGACAGTCAGATGCAGTTCTATCGGCTTCAGATTTGGATCACCAATGGATGCGGAACTCAAATAGCTTTGATACCATGTAGGAATTTAAAGGGTAAGTTCCTCAGATAGGACACCAAAGGACACTTCTCACAAACGTATCACATATTAATACACCAATGTCATTGACATGGTTAAAACCCACGAATAGGGAAACAGTCCATGGCCTGAGCCAATGCGATCACTTCAGGAAATTTATTAATAAAAGAATGAAAATTTACATAATCTTATCCCATGAACGGTTACCCTACAAATGACCTCCATGCTCTTTAAATAGAGATCATGGACCAATCGGGTGTTAAGCCATGGATCAAGTGTCGGTAATACCGAGGAGAGAATGAACCACCAGATCACTACATATCGTGATCATTGGATTGTAAGTTACAAAAGTACATAGTAAAGAAACACACTTTACCTAACTCTACAATAGACCAGGTTACACTTAATTATTTCCTATGTGTTGGAATATCCTAATAGGCACGATCTGCATTTGTGTTGATTACCATGATATCAATCGTTCCAGTCTAAAGGATAACTACCCCACTCCCTTCATTGATCAAATCATTGATGAATGTGCTGGGAGTGAATTATTTTCTTTCATGGATGGTTTTTCTGGCTACAACCAGATCAAAATTGTGCCGACCAATCAAGATAAGACAATCTTCATCTGTATGTGGGGTACTTTCGCATACAAAAAGCTCCCCTTTGGCCTTAAAAATGTCGGGGCTACATTTCAGAGAACGATGTTTTATGCATTCCATGACATCCAAAACGTCATTCAACCTTACTTGGATGACCTTCCCGCTCATTATCGTAAGCGTCATGATCACCCTGATCATATCAGGAAAAACTTTCTTCACTATCGACACTACAACATTCTGCTCGATCCGCATATGTGTGTCTTCTGCATCAAATCTGGATGACTCCTTGGCTTTATTGTATTTAAGGCAGGCACTTGCCTTGATCCTCTAAAGTTGAGGCCATAGTTAATTTACCCCCTCCATCTTTGTTGCACCAACTGCAGAGTCTGCAGGGAAAAGCAAATTTCCTCCATCATTTTGTACCAAATTATGCTAAGTTGGCTTCAGGTTCACCGGTTTCTCGAGCAAGGAACACCCTTTGTTTGGGATGAAATTTCCCAAAAGTCTTGTGATCACCTCAAGAATTTTCTCATAAAACCTCCTTTCTGCATCCCCTGAATTATCATCGAGATTACTTCCTTTATCTAGTTGTAGCCTCTAGCATCATCGCCATGGTGTTGGTACAAGATGATGATGAAGGTAATGAAAATGTTCTTTACTACCTCAGTCACAATCTCCTCGACATCGAGACGCGTTGTTCTCACATCGAGAAGTTGGATTTGGATGCCATCCAAGTTGTTCAACGCTTTCGACACTACATTCTCCTATGCACTATCGCTGTGATTTCTAAATGCAACCCCATGACCTACATCCTCACTCATCAGTTGCTGGGGGAAATTATTCTAAATGGATTGTCATCCTACAAGATTTTGATTTGGTGTTCAAAACTTCCAAATCTAAGAAATCACTGGTTTTTTCTGAATTGGTTTGCTCCCTTCCTTCTGCATCTCTTCCTACTGGCGCCACTGAACAACTTTCGAACGAGACTCTTTTCATAATTAGCACCCTCGACCCATGGTATGGTGATATAATCATGTATCTCTAAACATCCACCTTATGGTCTGCATTGACTAAGGATGATCGATGACACATTCAAAATCACTCTCAAGCCTACCATATTATTGGAGATACTTTATACTGCGTCGGTGTCGATTCAGTTCTTTGCCAATGTCTTACTCTCAAGGAGGCTGAGAGAGTTTTAAATGAATGCCATTCCAGGGCATGTGGCAGTCGTATATCTTGATATGCTACTACTCAAAAAATACTTTGTGCTGGTTACTTCTAACTCTCCATCTTCAAGGATTGCATCCTTACTATTCGCAAATGCCATAAGTGCCAAATTTACCAGTGAAAAATTCAAGCCCTGCCCAGTCACCTACACCCCGTTATTACTGTTTGTCCTTTTTCCAAATGGGACATCAACTATATGACATGTAACCCTCATTCGGCTGGGGGGCATGGCTCTATTATCGTTGTTGTGGATTATTTCACCAAATGGGCCAAAGTGATGCCTACATACTCTCCAAGCGGTAAAACCTCAACTTAATTTCTATTCAATCACTTATTTCCAGGTTTGGAGTGTCTCGGGCCAGTGTCACCAACCATGGCTCCCACTTCTGAGATTACATGATGGCTGACCTGACCTTTATGTTGGGTTTACACCATGATGGATTAACCTTGTATTACCCTCAGACCAATGGCCAAGTTGAAGCTGTGAACAAAGTCTTGGTTACAGTGCTTCAGTGCACCATTAGGATGCACAAGTAAAATTGGCATCTCATGCTCTTTTCAGCTCTGTGGGCTTACCAAACCTTGACCAAGGATGCCACTAGATTTACACCATTCCAACTAGTATATGGTTTGGAAGCAACTTTACCGATTGTGTGTGAAATTTCATCCCTCAAGCTGGGTGTAGAACTTCTCCCTAAGACCTCACCTCAGGAAGAGCGTCTCTTGTATTTAGAGCAACTAGATGAGACTCACCATCTTACTACTTTAGTCATCGAAGCATAGAAAAAACGAGTCAAATCTCATTTTGATTAGTCCATTTCTCCTCGAGCTTTTTCCAAAGGTGATTTGGTCCTTCTATATGATCAGGCTAATTATAAGCTGGGGGTAGGCAAGTTCGAACCCATCTGGTGGGGGCCCTACATTGTTAAACATGTGTTATAAAAAGGGGCCTATGTGTTTATTGACTACAAGGGAAACCCTCAGACAAGCCCCGTAATGGGATTTATCTCAAAAAGTACTATTCTTAGGTCATCTTGCATTGCTACTTTTGTACAATAAGTGTGTCATTCATTTCCGTGCGGTGTGGTTTGGTGTGTTGTTTTGCAAGTAGCTTTCCTGCTTATTATGTTTTTGCCTGCTTTGTAGATGTCGGTGTCTCCTCACATCAATTTCCCTGGTGGTTCTTGCCGAAGTACTCGAAATCTATCATTCGTGGTATGGGCCATTTATGACCCCCATGGAGATTTGATTGATCTTCAAGGTATTTGTCTAGGTCAAACAACTAATAACATCACTGAGTATAGCGCAGTTATCGAATTGTTGTCAGAAGCTATCACTCTTGGCATCAAGGATTTGGTTGTCAACCTTCATTCACAGCTTCTCGTTCTTCAACTCAACAAGAAATATTCCATCAGAAACCCTCAGATATTGAGAATGTATCTACGTATTCATCGATTGGAGAGAAATTTTGATTACATTACATATCATCATATTCCTAGACATATGAATACATTGACAAGTGAATTAGCTAATTATGTGCTGGATAGACATTTGCGAAACATGTAAAAATAAAAAACAAATCATTTTTATCATAGTAAGCATGGAAATATATATCTATATATCTATATATATATATATATATATATATATATATATATGTATATGTATATGTATATGTATATGTATATGTATATGTATATGTATATGTATATGTATATGTATATGTATATGTATATGTATATGTATATGTCAATAATTTTTGTCATACATCAAACCCCAAAAAATAATATGTGTGTTCAAAAAAATCCATGGCTCGGAGGCCTTATATA
Organism: Pinus taeda; assembly: GCA_000404065.3. Classification (NCBI taxonomy): domain Eukaryota; kingdom Viridiplantae; phylum Streptophyta; class Pinopsida; order Pinales; family Pinaceae; genus Pinus; species Pinus taeda. The sequence goes on along the minus strand of APFE030613050.1, from coordinate 213,835 downwards.
TCTGTGGCTCGCATCCCTCAAAAAATGTGGAATGATAGGCCTATACACTAATCATCATGATGCTCATGGTAGCATGTAACTGCTCAAACTACACGAGTCAACAGTCGGTGGATCTAGTCTAATACTCCCACTGTGTGCCTCTGGTACTGGCGCAGGATATCACCCACCTGAGCGTACTCTAGGATACCGTGGGTTAATTCCTCAAGGTTCTACATGATCTCTTCCTCATCGATTCCTTCCTAATAAGGAGTAACATTTAACTGACGAGCAATATGCCTGGCAATCGGGGACATCCCGGCAGGGTGTTCTGGTCCAACATTTGCATTCATAAAATTGAAATGTCACAAATACATATATTTAAAAAATAAATTAAAAAAACATCAAAATATAAAAAAAAAATTGTCTTTTACCTTCATCATCAAAGTCGTCCCCCTCTAGGAGTGGAATATCCGAATCTTCAGGAAAGTCAGTACCGCTGTAAGGCCAATCCTCCACTACGATTAGCTATCATCATAGCCATGAGAAGAAGGTGGGCTTATAGGACATCTGTTTGCCCCCCATAACCTTGGGCATCAACTTGCTCCAACAGATCATTTGTGGGTCTCATGGCATCAACGAATCCACCTCAGTTAGCTGGTATTGGAATAACAGAACCCTCTCCAGGAAGAAGGTCACTAGCACAGACCCAAACGAAAACTGCTTCAGGTTTCCTGCCTTAGCTTTTGAGAGCTAACGCTTCATGTTGATTTTTATAGATTCTACCTAGTTAAAAATAGTGGGTGTTGTGCACTCGATAGCGTATAGAAACTTTGACTTGTTAGTCTCATGTGGCATTTGGGACCCAAAAACTATGTTGATGGTCAACAGTAACACTCTCAACACAAGATCCCAAATAGTCATGATCTTGATCTTGTCACTTTTGGATTTGTGAGCTTCTGGGCAATGTTCTGCAAGTAGCATGGACACACTTACCCAAATCGGCCTCGAGCCAAATAGGTTGGCTGGTTCCCCTCTTCAGGACAGTCCAGTGATGATATAAATGTTTGAAGTATCCAACTCCATCTCTTTGTCATCGATGATGAAAATTTCCTGATTTATGTCCCAGAGACTAATCAAGTACTATAGTAGCTCGGGTTGAGTCTGCGTACCTTGTGTGAGAAAGAAATTGATGAGCCCACAGTTCCTCAAAGCCTCCAATCAATTTGGATGAGCTATTTCTTGAGTATCAATATCCTCATGTTCTTGTTCTTTCCAATCCACCATTTTCAAATATTTTCGTCCAACAAAAACCATCTAATCAAGTCAATGATCATCTTTTGACGTAAAAATTTGGATTCAAGTAGTTAAATCGAGCATGTTTTTTCTTTTCTCATGGTTCCAATGTGACTATTTTAAAAACAATGGCGCCAATAGTGCAATTGGTGGTTTTCTTAACCCCCGGTCGGCACAGATCCATGCCCAGGAATCGAGCTGACTGAGGGAAATTTGTTTTGCGAAATCCTTCCCATGAAATCCAAAAAATAGATAAAAATGGGTAAAAATAGTATGAAAATGGAGCTTAAGGTCTTGGCTCTTACCTTCAACCGACGGATCGGCAAACAACCTCTCGGATCTCCTGCAGTCTGCTCCAGAAAAATTAGGGCACAAATGGGTAAAAGTTCTTCACACAAAGGTAAAATGGTAAATGGTAAAAAATAATTACTTTTTCCCTATTTTTATTCATTTTTCATGAAAATATTAGGGTTTTTAATGTGTTTTTGACCTATTTTTCCTCAGAACTGCATAATGCATTTACCTTTCTTGTGCAGCGACAGGTGACAGAATGTTGATGATGATACTAGAGTCCCATTTAAGCTCTTTTCTTGGCTCGTAAAACTCAAATGAAAATATCGTTGACTATTTTTCCCTTTTGACTTGTTAAAGAGAATAAAATGGTCGGTCTGCTTTCAACTCTTTTCTAACCTTTTAAACATGAAAATATTGTGGAGCACTTGCCATTTTGAACTCATTAAAGGATGTGAAACATCGTTTACCCAATATACACTAACCCCTTTTTCGGGATGGGATAAACTATTTATGAAAAAGGTACTCCTTGACTAAAATGGTCAAGCGGTTTTCTTAATTATTGTTTTCTACCTTTTTGGGTTCAAGAGACACAAATGTACGAAAAGGGACCATGTGGAGTTTTATTTTCCATGTATTTTTCAAACTCTCTAAACATGAAAAAGATACCGAGTTACACCTTTTTCGGACACGTTAAAGCATTAAACGACATCGGATTCGTTACCATGAAAAAAATGAGCTTCTCCTTCCTAGGGCTCATTAAACTTACTTGGTCAGATTCGTCCGAAGGATGAACTTACAGTGCAAGCACATGATATCCCCTTCAAGCTTGCAATAAAAAATAGTTGGGGTACCTGCCAAAAATGGTGGGGGAAAATTGGAAATCCTATCAATCATGTCGGCATCTCACTCTTGAACATGACACTCTCTATTTCATGTCGGGTTGGGATATCCTCACTTCACCATTGACTTTCCTGGGTTGAGTTGTTCACTTGACCTTCCATTTTATCTCTGCCACGTCATCATGACCACAAATCCCATGGATCCACAAGTTTCCAAACTTTGGAATTGTGTCACCGATATGTTCAAGAGTTAGTCCCTCTACAATTACACTTACTCCTAATTCTCTGTACCATCTGAAATCATTTGCATCCCTTTGTCTCATGTCGATGATGTGGAATACATCATGGCCCTCCTTTGACACAATAACTTCCTGTCGACTTCAGCTTATTATCCAAGAAGATGACTGAGAGATTCCTTCTAGTACCTTAGAGCTTGCAATGGCAAGTTCTTCGCACTCGATGACAAGTTCACTTCATTGGCTTTCGATCGGGTGATTTCATGGGTGTTCGACATCAGTACCTTTATTTACATTACATGAACTGTGTTACTAGTACCTTGAGAGCCATTGTCATTATTGGTGGTTAATCTCACGCTTGTTAATGGTTCACATCATTGACCAGTAATCAAGAAACTTCTTAGCATTTTCGACTTCAACACATTTATTCGAGTGTTAGGATTTGTACTTTGATCAGGTCTTGTTGGAGCACAAGACGCTGGGCTCAGATTACAAACATCCAAGTTACAAGGCGATGTGACGTGATCATGTTGACATACATGTCTCTTTTAAATGGATGGTTGCAACCATACCATGAGTTGTTATATGTGATTATTCTCATTGTTGGATGGCTGCTACCATACCTTGGTTTCATTATGATCCTCTCTATTGGATGGTTGTCCCCATGCCTTGGATCCATTTATATAATAATTCTCTGGATGGCGGCATCCATACCACGATTCATTTATCATTTGTCAGAGTTTTTAGTGATGTATATGTATCTATGCTTGCTTGCAGGTCCTTCGATGACAGACTCTGGTTCCCCGCACGCACTTGTAAAGCATTTCAATCCTCACTCTAGTTTGGCCTTCATGCTTTAGGGGGCATATGTTACACAACATTTTGTCACTATCCCTGTACTCCCCGTCCATGATCCTAGAGGACCTCTACATTGAATCCCACATGCTTTCCTCTCAAGAAGAAACTCCCATTATGTCCCTCTTCATGAGCAGTACAATTCCCTTTTACATCATTTCCTGAAAATCTTTTGTTTACCCCAGTTCACAAGACCAACGCTAATGACCCACATCCCCTTCACACCAGTATGTAGGGATTAAAATTGTCACCAATGCTAATCAAATTGACTAAGCCATTTCTCAGTCATGCTAATCTTGTTTTGGAAATTTTTTTAAATATGGGGCCAAAGCTTCCAACTCTAGAAGCTTCTTAACAAAAGTCTAGTAAATGGTTAGTCCGGATGGAGCCAAGGAGGTCAGTTTGGGCTCCTTTCCCCTATTAGGATGGAACAAAACCAAGAGATAGGACCTTCTCCCAGGAAGAGAGGAAACATCTCCCATCCATGCAAGCTATATAAACCTCTCTTTTTCCCAAGTAAAAGCTAGTTTTTAGTTTTGGAGTTAGATCTTTTAGAATTGGAATAATCAGCAAGACATCTATAGCTTGAAGTTTAATAGTGTATGTTTGAGGGAGAATAGTGTGCTTTGGTATGGTTTGAGACTAGAGTGAAAGAGGCCTTAAAAACTCTATTGTTGGGGTTGTAGATGAAGTGCTAGCAGAAGTGTGGGAACTCGGATATGTCTGAGGAGACCATCAACGTCAAGGCACTGTTTGTAATCTCTTTCTAATTTATGTAAATGCAACTATAAATTGATTTCCTACATGAAGTGTCATTTTAAATATTTGTGGATCAATGTTCCTTGACTTGTTAAGTAGGTTGAATACAATAGTGTATGCTATTACGTTTGTTGTTTGTTGTTGTTTGCTTGTTTTAGGTGTTTGAGGGAAGGAAATGAAAGATAGCTGGAGTGAGGAAGATGGATAATCACCAAGCAGAATAGCGTTCTAAGAGGTAGGACCTCTTAATTGATTCTATCTCAAGGAGATCTTCCATAGATTGTTTGTTTGTGACTAGACCCACTCTCTTGGGCTAGAGTAATTGTTTGTGTCTGCACTTAGAATTTACCTACATCACACCCTTTTTAGTTATATTGACTCTCTTGTAAGGAACTGCGTTTTCTTTCTCACTTACATCTTGAGGTCTTCCTCTCTTTGGTGGCCTTTTTTCTTTAGCTTTCTCATTTCTTTTCAAGTCATGCTTGGGCTCAACTTTTCAATTTGACTGATCATAATAATGCTTCAAATTTTAGGTGGCCTCCTCCAACGATCTAGGCTCATCGAAATGAATCCAGTCTTTGTATGAAACTAGAAATCCACTAATGAATCTCTGAACGTTGGCCTTCTCCTCCTTGAGGTAAGGCACATATCTCAATAGCTCCAAAAATCTGCTAGTATACTCATCATCTATCATAGAACCCATCGTTAAATCATAAAACTCCTTAGCTTTTTCATGACAATACCTTTCTAACAAGTACTTCTTCTTAAAGAGCCTTTCAAATGCATACCCAGTCAATTCCTCCTCATGTATACCTTTGACATTCTTCACGTCTTGCCACCAAATATTTGCTTTACCTTTCAGACTAAAAGTGGCTATCTTTGCTTTCATGTTTTCTGAATAATCATGCAATCAGAAGAATTTCTTCATAACAAGAAACCATGCTTCTGCATCCCATGATCCCTTCATCTCTCTATCAAAGGTAGATGGCTTTTCCTTCTTAAAATAATTTGGTAAGTATCCCCTATCACTCCTCTTGTAAGGATGATTACGATGACGATCATGATGTCTATTAGAACCAGAATTGGAATAGTGCCTGTGTCTATCACCTATCCTATCTGGAGAGTCCAACAACCTACCATCTCTGATCATGTTAGATCTATCCGACCTATGTCCACTAGGAGACCTACTTTCATATGCCCCATTAGTTCTGCCCTCATGTCCATGGATGATCCAAAGTGGTCCTTGTTGCTACAAATCTAAGAAACTCTGAAGTAGTATCACTTTCAACTCGACTTGTTTCTCTTATGCTTTAATGATTTTGTCATTGTCTTCTTTGCTACACCTGATTCCTTCAGGCTTCTCAATGTGTCATCCAGGTCAAAATATTTACCTACACCACGCTACCCATCTTATGCATAGGGAGATTCTAGGTAGTCTACCACCTTGCTAGCCATCTGGTCTGTTTCCTGCAAGTCATACTATGTCAGCTAAACCAAATTACAATAAACCAATGTACCTTATCATAATTCATGGAGGATACCTTGTCTGCAAGATCATCAAATTAGTGTGATGCATGTACAACATAATCATAACAAAATATAGACATATATCAAATAAGTGTATCAACCCATAAACACCATTATAGCTAGTGTCCAGTCATCAACGCAAGGTCATATCAACAATGCATGTCATGACCTCATACATGACAATAATCATTACTCCATTGCACACATTTCCACATGCAACTATCAACATGCATAAGAAATTCCTAATCAACTACACATACATACGAATGCATGTAGCCGAGCATAAGTGATCAATTCTTGTAATCAACCTACAAGACTGATACATGTAATCAAAGCATTCAAGAATGCACTTGACATACAAGGAGAGTGCAACCATGCTCTGATACCAATCTATAATACCACCTCCTCCAAGGTCCACCCAAGCAACCAACCAGTCAGGAAAACATGTTATAAGCAAGGTTACTATAATGGATTCAATTTCCTTGGTGACCTTAAGGAAATATAATCGAAAGAACTCATTAAACAAACCCATCCACATCAACAATTACACCCCTGGGAGACATGTTAGGCACTTAGACATCCTGTCCCTGGGTCCCACTAATGTTTTAAGCCTCTTAACCCAATTTCCCCCTCATGCTATAGGCAGGATAGTGACCAACAACTCAAAGTCGCTCTCATAAAGCTCTGTGCTAGCAACTGTGGACTTGTCTCAGTAGACCTATGCTAGCGACATCGCGATTTGAGCCACTTTTCTAGTCTCGAATTCTGACCTCTACCCAGAACTTGCTACAACCTTCAAAATCCATCAAATACATGATAACAATGTTGATAAATCAAAAATCAACCTCAAGACTAGGCCTGAGCATCCCCAACTAGGACTGACATTATGTTAAACACTTTCCATCAATGCAACCTACAGATCTCGAATACAAGACAAATAATAAATGACTAAAAGAACTTATAAAACATGACTAGAAGGATCACCTCCTTCTCCATTGAGTTATTATATCATCAATGAAATAACCATGACATGAACTAGTCACATAACCATGCTTATAACCATCATTAAATCATATAAATATCAGAGATATGACAACCATTAAATCCACATATAAACAAGTACAAAAGTAAGATAACTTAGCTTTTATTAATCATAGGAAAATTTGACCAGGTTCAAGACTTCCATGTACCGCCCGACCATAGACATGGCTGAACCAAATATCTCTTTCAACCAGTCACCCCCATGCCATATTCCAAGAATGAATGTGGGATCTCATAGAAAAACTAATCCAAGAACAACTAATCCAATAACAACTAAGGGAATCCAGAGGTTAAACCACCTCCACCCTCACCATATTGTGATCACACCAAAATCGATGCTTCAATCTGAACTAAACCAAACTTGGAATGCCATCTGAATTCCATCACTATTCTAGAGGAATTTTTCATCTCCTTGTCTCTCATGCTTTACCGCAATCTCATCCTAGATCACTAGGGACTAAACCGAGATCAGTCTCTCAGGATTTACTGCAATCCAAACCTGGATCAGTAGGCCCTAAACCGAGACTTCTCCCTCAATATTTACCATGTATCCCACCAAAATCGGTTAAGGGATTCCTAGGCCTTTGGGAATGAACCTTGAGACCACCTCTACCTTGGATTCCTCAATCCATCTGGAAAACCAAAGCTCAAAACCAAAATAAAAATCCCAACACCATGGAATCTGGAAAAAGGCAAGGCTAGGCTAAAAACCACTATCATAACTCAGAAAAACCATGCCACTGACAACAAGAGAACCATACACCAACATGTAAGCCATACATGTCCAAGCCAACTATGAAATCACACATGCAAAAGGTTACCTGCAAGTATTCTTGTTGAAGCTGCTTAATCCTACTCTTCTTGCTTGATCCTTCCTTTCCTTCCTTTCCCTTTTCTTGCTTTTCCTTCCTAGATCCAAAGCTAGAGTGCTCCAAGAAAAATCTAAGTGACCAAGAGTGAGAGAGAATAATGAGAGAGATCCAAACTTGAACTGACAAAATATCAGCAAAATATTTCCCTCTCATCCTTAAAAGCCTTTTTATTAACGAGGCCTCTATTTTATTCATTTTTCATTATTTTCCTTCAATTTCCTCCTCACATGCAACCTGTGACCTTTTACCTTCTTTTTCTCCTATTTTTCTTTATTTTCATTAATAAATGTGCCAAAAATGCCTTTTTTTCCTTTTAATGCTTTTGCCTTAGCCAAAACACACATCCAGTGATTCCCACTAGGATATCTTTGCCCAACATTCAGCTTGGAATACATGTCCCTTAACCATGACCTTATTTTTCCTTTATTAACTTTTATTGCATGAAATTTCCACTAGGGTTGTTACAAATACCCTGTCAACCCAAGAAATCCTCGAAGATGCTTTAGGGTTGTCGGTATTTTCCATTCCTTAATGGCTTTAATTTTGTTAGGGTGTACCTTAACACCCTCATGTGGTACAATATGACCCAAATATTCCACCTCTTGTACTCCAAATAAACATTTGGAGGTTTTTTCATATGATTGTTTCTCCTCCAATAGTTTGAGTACCCTATCAACATGTTGAACATGATCCTTCCAAGACTCGTTGTAGATTAGTATATCATCAAAAAATACTAACACAATTTTTCTAAGGAAGGGTTTGAAAATGGAATTCATTAAACCTTGAAATGTGGAGGGTTCATAATGACCAAAAATTCATAATGAACTTCATGAGTTATGAATGTTGTTTTCATAATTTCTTCAGTCTTCATTCTAATTTGATGATATCTTGAATGAATATCCAGCTTGGTGAATTAAATTGCTCCATGTAGTTCATCCAACAATTCATCAAATACAACAATGGAAAATTTATCTTTAATAGTGAGCTTTTTGAGCTCCCTATAATCCAAACACATACACCATGATCCATCCTTATGCAACAATACTACTGGAGTAGATAAATAACTTTGGTTGGGTTGAATTATGCCAAGCTCTAGAATTTCTACAACCATGCATTCAATTTCACTCTTTTGGGCATAGGGATATCTATAAAGCCTAATGTTTGGAAAAACACTTCCTGCAATTAAGTGAATAGCATGATCATAATCACAAATAGGTGGGAGGATTTTGGGAGTCTCAAATACCTTGGATTGATCGTCCAAGACTTTTTAGAGATCTGTAGAAATATATGTTTTCGATGTTTGAACCTCTAGTGAGGATAGTTGTGAAATTATGCCTCATTGTTTCTTCAAAATATTTATCATGCCATTAGAGCTAATTATATTCCATGGTTTTCTTATGATACCCCTTAATTCATTTTCCTTTCCTTCCCAAAAAAAAATCAAGAAAACTTCTTGAAAATTAAAAGTTATCATCCTTGACGATTGTAACCATTGACTCCTAGTACAACATCAACAACACCCATTGGAATGGAAAACGTTGGACTATTCAATACATGTTCCCCCATGTTTATCTTGATATTATGGAACCTTCCAGAGAAATTTATAGTTCCTCCATTTGCAACCATCACTTGACACTCTAGTGCTAAATATAGAAATTAGTTCAATTCCTTTGTTATCTTACAATAAATAAAGTTATGGGTATTCAACACTATTAATTTTTTCCTCTTGACATATCCTTTTGTCTTGAGAGTTTGAGGAGTGGTAATTCCTACTAATGCATTCCAAGATATGGTCAGATTCATTTCTTCTTTCTCTAGTTGGTTTTTGGTGTATATCCTCTTCTTTTGATGTTTCTTGTTCCTTTTCTTCCTCCTCTTCACAATTGATGTAAAATATTTTTTTCTTAGCACACTTATGAAATTTAGTGTATTTTCTATCACAACTAGAACAAATCCCATTTTCCCTTTTTCCTCCAATTTTCATGGTATCAATCTTGTAGGTTGTGGAAGACTAGGAGAAGCAACACTTCCATATTTATAGTCATGAGTGGTATAATTCCTTGTTGCCATAATTTTTTTTTCTACTTTTCTTTCCACCTTGAATGCCTTCTCGAATGAATCAAGTTCCCAAAGGTGAACCTCATGTTGGATGCTATCCTTTAAAGTCCCTATGAAGACATCAATCCTATGCTCCTCTTTAATATTAGTTACCTTGATATTAAATTTTTGAAAGTCCTCAATGTGCTCTGCCATTGAACCCCTTTGTTTGAGATTTATCAATTGGCTAAATAAGGTGTTTCTCTTTGTATCCTCATAATGCGCTATTATTTCCTCCATAAAAATTGACCAAGTAACAAGTGGTTTATGAGAACAAAGTCATTGATACCATAAAAATTGATTGGGCTCTAAATATAAAAATGCAATATATAAATTTGTGAGGGTCGCACATCATGTAGATTAAAATATTGCTCCATATGTAGTATCCATGTTACCAGATACTTGCCATCAAACGTCCTCACATTGATCTTTGGAATGTGGTTGGTATTAAACCCAAAGTTTGAGTCTCTCAAATCATCATTAACATTCATTTTTTTCTTGTCATGAGTTTCATGAAATACCTTGTCTCCATTGGGAAGAATTTCTTGTACAAACTTTGTCAAACCTTCCATTTCTACTTTTAACCATCCTTCAAACCTTCCATGTCCCTTTTCATTTTCGATTCTAAACCATTCATGTTCCATTTTAAACCATCCATCTTAAGTTTCATGATCACTTCCAATTCATTTTTGGTTACTCTTATGAGAGTGAAATTTGTTGCACTTGATCTTGTAATTTTGATATATCATGTTGCATTTCTTCCTCCTCTTCATGTGTCATATTAGAGATTTTTGGTTGCTTAATGGGTGTATCCATGTTTTTTTACGATGCATATTGGAAATAATGATATATATATTCTTAACTATTCCCTTTGAATCAGTTCAAACTAATTTATCAAACAAAAGCTATGAAAATTCAAAAGATACATACTTTTTTGCTTGTTTTTGGGAGCTTGATATTGAAACTATTGTATCTTTGTAATTTTGGCTCTCCAATGTTTGAAATCTAGTCTAGTGGTAGCATTCTGAATATTCTTTCCAAATCCACAAGTTAGGCCAAGATTGGATTCTTCAATATATAGTTATACCAAATCTTCCAAGGTGGCCTGATTATGGACTGCTTCAGTAGAGCGTGTTAGAGCCTAGATTGACCTCAGGTTGAATTGAAGCAATTCTACAGTAACCACAAACCACGCTTAACTTGGTAGCTAGCCCTACCAGGTCGGGAGAGGGTTCTCTTTTTTATGGATATCAGTTAAGATGACTGGCTCAGATATGGATTTTAGGCTATGTATAGTAGATCTAGGGTTTTTGATTGAATTTGTTGGGTTTTGTTGCTGGATCAAATGGAGTCAGGTAATTTTGGGTCTGGGAAATCAAGTCAGGATGCATGATGTTCTATGGGGCGAGGTAGGTAGGTGCTTTAGCACTTGAAATTGAGTGAGATGATAGGTCTAAGATTGGTGAGGAGCTGAGGAGGGCATGCAAAGATCATGTATCCTTCTCAAACAGTAGAAAACATAGAAAACTGAATGTCTTCCCAAGGCAGAGCACTGTAAACAATGAATTCTACCAATCTATCATGATAGCATTTAGCTAGAAGCAATGAATTAGATTGTGGAATACATAAAACATGTGAAAAAATTATAACAGAAGAAGAAAATATAAAAAAACACCATACCACAAGTATCCCATAAAAATAGCTGCAAATCTTGGTTTATTTCCTTGCCAAACTGCTGATAAAGTTGTACAATGTAGCTCAGAGCATGCCAGAGAGTCCAACCTCACCAAATGACCAAGAAAACACATAATATAGACATCTAAACTACTCATCCTGACCATCAGGGGTTGAATGCAAGAGAAAAGGTGCTGTTACAACCATTTCCAAACAGGGAATAGGAATATAGGTAGTGGAATAACATGCCTCTATAAGCATGGAAATTGATTCATTGACCCCCAAACCACCTCAAACTAATGAATTTACCCTCTAAGATAATTTCACTATTACATTTACATCCCAAGGCATTAATTACAATCCTAAAATCATCCATGAAGAGAGAGAAATTCAAGTTGAAGTGAAAGTAGGCGAAAATTTGAATTTCCGGCAAACTGGCCCAATGGGCAGCACCACTCGCCAGATGCACAGCCCTTGATACCAACTTTTGGAGGCCTTCCCCTTAGTAAAATTTAGCCCAAGATAGCTCATTAGAAAGGCATTCTTGTCTCGTTTTTGGAACAACTTGAATTTTTTCATTTGGAGGTCAGTTTCCCCCTCAAAAGTGAAATCTCCCAAGGTTACTTCTGTGTGTCCAAAAAGAGGCAGAGAGGTCCTTTTTTGATAGTTTTTTAACCTTTTAGTGACCTAATTTTGCTCCAAAATTGCTGAAATTTTCTGGGTTTGATGCTTTCATCATGCTAAATTCAAATATATAAAGTTTTCCTCCAACAAGTGCTCTAGGGAAAAGTACAGCGCCGGCATTGCGCATTTGGGCCAATTTTCTGTGTTTGAAAATTAAAATTTGAAAAATGCAAAATTTTCCCAAAGTTTGCCCAAATTTGGCACATGGCACCATCATCAACTACTTTTATGGGCTAGGGAGGCTTCAGCCAATATTTTCAATTTGTATTTCTCTTTTTTGCTCTCTTAGGCCTTTCTCAACCTGTCTTTAAGCTTCCTGATTCTCATATTACAAATTTTGTTCAGTCATATAATGATATGACATGTGCCAAAGAATTCTATTATCCTTGTTGGCCATCTGAAATAATAGCTGGTGATATTGCAAAGGTTACTCCCACAAGGATTACTTCATTACTGTGGAAATGAGTCACAAACAACCTAGCCAACTCATGGTGAAACCTAACTCTTTCTATCATTTCACAAAAATAAAAGCATGCCTGATGTTGAAAGCAAGAAATGGCAAGCGGGAAAGCTTGTAACTCCCTCAAACTAGTGGGATCTTCTCTGATAATTCTTCCTCCTTTATGAGGTTTCCTCTGTTGCTTATGTCTCTCCCTGGAACTATCACTAAGTGTCTCTTCTTCATAGTCATATTCATTGTCTCTTTCCATTACTTTTATGTGGCTGTGAACACTTATGGACAATGATGGGATAGGGTGTATGAATGAAATGAAGATGATGGAATATGTAAGAGTATGTTGTATGAACAAGTTTTATGGATGAGTAGGGTTTCAGAAAGAGTGGGTAGGGTTTGAAGGGTTGATAGAGAGTGTAAGTAGGAATTAGGGAAAATGTATGAGGGGAAAGGGATTTGGGAATGTTATGTAGGAATTGGGTTCAGTGAACAATGGGAAGTATATAGGGTATATAAACACTAGTGATATGAGGAAAAATAGGGTTTCACCATAGAAGCTAGGGTTTTATATTTGAAAAATACAAAACTCCAAACTTGGCAACAAAACCCTAAAACATAAGATGTGATAGATGAACTTACTTGTAAGAGAGAAACAAAAGATTTTAAGGTGAATTAGGAGTTTGGAGCAATTTGGGTGATTTTGTGTTTAGCTAGGTAGATGCGCAGCAGCTGTGCAATTTTACCCTGGAAAACCCTGCCAGGTGCCCAATGCCTCCTAGATGTGTAGTGCCTTTTTGTAGACCACCTTTGAAGGCCTTCCAATTGTCCAAATTGGGTGTGGGATATCTGGTTGGAAATCATGTTGAGTCTACTTTCTAGAACATCTTGAATTTTGCAATTTGGAGTTCATTTGCCTTGACAAAAGTCCAATATCCCAAACTAGTCAAAATGTGTAGAATGAGGCTACCTAAATGCAGAGTGTTGTTGCAGTCAACTTTTTAAGGTCTTCCTCAACTCCACATTGAGCTCATGATATCTTGTTGGAAACTTATTTGTGTCTACCTATCATTTGATGCATCGAGAAAGTCATTTGGTCATTCCATCTAGGAGAAAATTTGATTTTACCAAGGTCACTCCAAAGGTGCATCAACCCTCCTGAGGCAAATGATGTTTTTGAAATTTCTCCCAAACCATGAAACTTGTGTAAAAATGGAAAGATTTTTTTCTTACTAGGTCAATTATGGACAAAAGTCTCTCTCACTTTTGTCGAATTCATCTTCTACTTCTTAGAAACATCATTTGAATAAAACCTATCCCGATATGTGGAACAGGGGATTTGTAGAAATGAAGGGAAATGAAGGGGATTAGGGCCTTCTAAATTCTTGAGAAAATTTTTGAAAATAGGGAGGGATGTTAGGAAGTAGGGGAAAGTGGAATTTCAAATATTGAGTGAGGGGAAGGGGTCCAAAAGGGAAAAACACAGGCCTAACCTAAAAAATTGTCAAATTGTAGCAATAAGCTAGGGTTTGTGGGAAAATGACGAATTTGAGGGATATCAGTGATGGGAAGTGCTTAAGAAGGTGTATGAGCATCAAGATACAAGATTTCTTTATGATTTGACCATCCAAGAAAAATTACCTTCAAAACCCTAGGAGAGGGAAATGAGCCTTACCTAAGCACAACTGAAGCATGAACAAGGTGTAAAATGACCCATTGGAACCTGAAATGATGATGACAAATCTTTGAATGATGGTACACTCATCTAAATAGTGACATCGAAGGACACTTAGAAAAATTTGGAAGGAGTGAAAACAAATCCTAGACCTAATACCCAGTGACTAAATTTTACTTGAAGACTCACTGAAATGACAAAATTTGACTTTCACACCCTAAGACCACTTTCATTTAATTTCATTTAATTTTTATGGAATTTAAATCTAATTCTTTAAACGAAAGTTATGACGATTTTTCCTAGGTCACCTATTTGAGACTGAATTTTGGAGCATGCAAAAATCCTAACTTCTTGAGACCATATCTCAGAAAATCTAGAAAACTAATATTTGAAATTTCTACATGAAGTTCATCAAGATTTATGCTCCATGTGGCTAAAATTTCATCTTCTGAAGCTTCGTGGAAAAAATTCCAAGATGACTTGTTTGAAGTAGTGAAACCGTAGAATACAAAGCTCTGATACCAAATGTTATGCAACCAACTCACAAAATAGAAGAAAAGATAGATGAATGACTTAAAAATTAGCCTCTTTAAGGGGGAAATCTATTTTACATTACATAAATACAAAATTCTTTGATGATACAAATGATAACACCTCCTTGGTATATATAGGAGTCTAAGGGGTCACAATACAATTAGAGCCTACATAACAATAATAATGTAAGGGAACATCAATAAAAATAGTGGGCTTCTATGGAAAACAACAATAACAATATGGGGTCTACATGGACACAACAATAAAAATAGGGGATACACTAATAATAACAATAAAGGGGCTACACTAGTAATATAGGGACCTAACATATCCTATGTAACAAAAAAGAAAGGAAAATAAAAAGTTATTATTATTATTAAAGCATGGGTTTCATGCTCTTTATTGATGGTCTTTTAGGTAAGAGCATATTCTTCATGCTTCTAGGGTTTGTTAGGTCTTACAATTTATTGTCATGATTCAAAGGAGTCAACATCATATTTATAAGACCCTTCCCAGAAAAATGTAATTGTAAAAAAAAAAAAAAATTGAGTCTATAAAGTCTTGGAAACTCAAAAAGTACAAGTTTTCCCTGATAGTTACAAATTGGCTTAAACATGGGAATTCGAACCCTTGGAAAGGTTATATAAAGGAGAAATGTGACCTCATTTAGAACTCACACACTCCCCAAGTTTAATTTGTATCTGAGAAGCATGAAGAAGAAGTGTGAAGGACTAGGAGAAGAAATAAGGATGCAAATTCTTATTTTTAGGCTCTATCTCTCTCACACTTGCGAAGTTCTAGGGTTTTTGGTGTTGCAGAAGGAGGTCAAAATCAAAAGTCCGAGTTGTAGAAGGATGAAGTGTAGAATCTTACAGTTGGAAGGAGAATACCATACCTTGACCTTGTTGACCTTAGGAGGAGTTGTCTTTCTCTAGGAAGGTCTGAGGATGAAGTAGGATTAGGGATTTTGGGGAAGCGACAAGGCCAAAATTACAGGGTTTAAGTTGTATAATGAGTTGCAATACTGGAGCTGGTAGGTCGAAGTTGTAGTTTGAAGTTGGTTGGTGTAGAATCAAAGAAGAGCTTCTAGAAGGGATGACTTGGTACTTGGAAACAAGGCCTTGGTTTAGCATTTGGTTCTTTTCATCTCAATTGAAGCAGAGTCTATAGGAAGAGAAGAATTTTTCAATTTTTCCCCTTAGAGGGGTTTTCCCTGGCCCAGAGCATAATTTATGTGTGGTTTCTTTTTTTTTGTTTCATTCTTGATATTTTTTTGATGAAATATCTAACTAAAATAACATCAAGAAGATCAATAAAGTTCACAAGCAAATATTAAGTTTAAAGAAAATAATAATTAATAATCTTCCAAAGATTCACAAAGAAGGGGCCCCCTGGGGCCTATTGTCAACACCATTGGTGGTCCAACCTACCTTCTAGCTAAGTTCCTTGCCCTTAAGCTTAAGCCCCTTGTTCGCTGTACAGAGTCCTTTGTGAAAGACTATGCTTCCTTCATTAATGAGCTTAAGGATATTAAGCTTGACCTTGAAGACACCCTCGTCATCTTTGATGTGGACTCCCTTTACACCTGTGTCCCTATAAAGGAGGCCTTGGAAGTGCTCTATTTCCTAACAGATTATGATACCGCTCAACTGGTTGAGATTTGTCTCACTTCCACTTTTTTCTGTTTCGAGGGTGAGTTCTTTGAATAGACATGTGGTGTTGCCATGGGCTCACCCCTTTCCCCTATTGTTGCAAATATTTTTATGGAAGATTTCGAAGCCAAAGCTTTAGCCTCGGCCTGTCTCCTACCCAAGCTTTGGAAAAGGTATGTTGATGACACTAATGTCATCTGGTCCCGTGGCCTAGAGGAGTTGGATCTCTTCTTCAATCACCTCAACTATCAATCCTCTGCCATTAAGTTCACCATGGAAAAATAAGTCAATGGTTGCCTCCCCTTCTTGGATATTCTTATTTCTAAGAATAAGGATGGTTCCCTCTCTCACTTAGTGTTCCAGAAGAAAACACATACTAAGCAATATCTTCATGCCGATTCCCATCATTTCCCCACTCAAAAATTGGGGGTTCTTAACACCCTTGCTACTCATGCCCTTAGGATTTCTGATAATAACAGTTTTGATAAGGAAAAATCCCATCTCCTTAACGTCTTTGTGGAGAATGGCTATAGTAGGCACCTATGTCAGAAGGATTTCCTTAAAGCCTTTAAAAATTCTGTTAGTAGAAAAGAACCTAAAGAACGCCTACTAGGTGTCCATCTTCCCTATGTCCAGGGAACCACGGACAAGATTGCTCAGATCCTTAAGAAGTATAATACTCCCTCAACCTTTAGGCCCCTCAAAACCATTCGTAAATCCCTCTGATTGGTGAAAGATCCCATTGACCCTAAGGACATGAAGGGTGTCTACTTCATCCCCTGTTCTTGTGGAACACCCTAAATTGGGGAAACTTGGCGCTTCATCCATCAAAGGATAAATGAACATGCAGCTGACCTAAAACATGGGAGAACCAAGTCTTCAGCATTAGCAGAGCATGTGGAAAAGACCAAGCATCATGTTTGTATTGAGGAGGCCAAGGTTATTACCAAGGTTGCGCAATTCTAACATCGTAAATTTAGGGAAGCGATTGAAATTGAAAAAAGGCCTAACAATCTCAATAGAGATGATGGCTGGAAGATTAGTCATTGTTGGATCCCTGATCTTTCTTCTTAGTCTCAACCAGGTTTCCCCTTATTCCCTAGTTCCTTCTCCTTAGAGCTGTCTTTTCCTTCCTGTTAGGGTTCTCTTTTTATTTTAGTCTTTTACTTTTGTCCTGTTCTTGTCCTACTTGTTTTAAATATAAAAAAATTGATGCTCGTTTTAATTTTTATTATTATTTCCTTATCAAAAATTTTATTAATATTATTATTCCTATTTGTTACTAAGTTTCTAC
>APFE030613050.1:101839-182642 GCA_000404065.3 Pinus taeda | reverse complement strand
GATTAATTAATAGTTTTATAGTTGTTGAATTGTATTTAAATTGATTTAAGGGTTTTGTGTTAATAAATTAGGATTTTTGGGCAAAATGACTACAGGAAGTCCCAACAACCTGTAAATGGCTTATCGTTTGACGTGTGGCATGACAGCCAAGCCAGAGCGAAAGGTATGGGCGAAAAGTGGAATGTCCAAGCATGGACAAGCACCTATCCCACAGCGGAAACAACCCTCCTACATGCGCGGTCAACGCCTGGTCAACTATGGCATGTTGGCGACAAAGGCAGCAACAACACACGGTCACAGTTCAAATCGATTTTTAGTTGTTTCCTTTTTTTTATGTGCGTAAGCTAGGATAGAAACATTTTTGTGTTTTGGTAAAAGCGGCAACAGCCGCTCGTGGATGAACATCCATTTTCGAGGGATGTGAACCATATGTAAATATAAGTCCGAACCTGGTTATATGTTCGTTTACGTTTTTTTACTTGTCGCTTCATGAACAGAGCTTTGATTTAATACAAATAAGACTTGCATTATAATCACAGTGCGTCGTTTTAATACGGTGATCGTGGGATAACAAGCTCGGTATACCAAGAACACGGACGGGCCTTGCGTACATGGTATACTGTTGCCATTTTAATTGCGTTTACAGTGTCATTTTAATTGTGTTTACAGTCAGAGCATTTGATTGGTATTTGATATTGATATATATGCACAGGGATTAGATCGATGTTTATATTTATGTGTTTATGAATGCGTTGTTTATATGTTTATGCATGCGCTTGAATAGACCATCATTTGGATCGTGAATTATATCCCGTAAGGGATTCGATCCAGGGTTGCCTTGTAAAGCACTGTCATGGACTGTATGCTTACGATTTTCACTTTGCATGATTGTAATAAATGTTCTGAATGTTGGGTACCATTGAACAGGTTTTATGTTTGATGTCTCTGTAAGGAAGAACAAAACCTTTAAGTACATGTAAACCACATGTTATGAATTGAATATTAAGCTGAGAGTGATACATAGTTTGAATGCTTAGTAATATGATTGATAGTTTGAATATTAGATCAAGTCACAGCATTGTAATTAGGAAGAGTAGGCTTAGATTAGATCCTTTATGTCTATATATTTTAGGCACACGCCTCTAAGTCTACGCACCCTGGTCGATAATAAATTTAGCCCAGTCTAGCACCCTAGATAGGACACTACAAGCGATATGGGTGCCATGTCATTATGATGTTATGTTTGTTATGTTTTCATGTTGGTTTGCTTCTCAGCAGGTTGTTTATTGTAAATACTACAACGAGCTAAGTTATAAAAATCCATCGACAATATGTTTTTCTTACAACAGTCTTGTGGTTATAGGTGTTGTTGAACACCGAGGATGACATTCCCCCAAGGGGGAGGGTTTTGTTACAACCCTGGTGAAAATTCTATGTAACAAAATAATAAAGGCAAAATAATAACCACGGTTGATGGGACACTTATTCCAAGCTAAATGTTGGGCAAGGCATCCTAGTGTGGGTGTTCATTTGGTTATTAATGACTAACGAAATTGACAAAGGCAATGGCTAAGGCTTTGGAAAGGCAAATGGCATTTTTGACACATTTATTTATGAAAATAATGGAAATTAGGAGAAAAGGGAGGTGAAAGGTCATAGGTTGCATGTAAGGAGGAAATTGAAGGAAAATAATGGAAAATGAAGAAAATAGAGGTCTCATTCATAAAAATACTTATGAGGATCAGTTGGTAACCTTTTGTTAGTTCAGTTTCAGAGCTCTCTTATTATTCTCTTTCTCTCATACTCTTGGATACTTAGAGTTTTCTTGGAGCACTCTTGGAGGGTGTGGCATACTTTGATTTTTGGAGCAAGAAGGCAAAGGAAGAGCAGGAAAGCGCAAGAGGACATTGTGATCAATAGCTACAACGGATTTGGTTTGCAGGTACCGAGTTGCATGCATGTTTTCCTCACTCATTTTGGCATGCATGGCATATGCATGTGGTTTATTGGTCATAATCTGTCACTGGCATGGAGGATTGCCTGGACTGACAGTGGATTTCTTAGCCTTGCCATTTCCTCGATAGCCATGGAGATTGTGGGTTTATTTCCTTGTTTTGTTTTGGTTGGTTCTCATGTTTCCTTAGCTTGGGTTGAGTTACTAATTCCTAGAAACTTGGTTGGACAAACGCTCTGGAGCCCTGTAACAACTTGGGTTGAGTTATTGGTCCTGGAGCCTTGGTTGGACAAACACTTTGGATCCCTTGATGGGTTGAGTTACTAGTCCTGGAGCCTTGGTTGGACAAACACTCTGGAGCTCGGCGACAACTGTGGGCTGAGTTACTAGTCTTAGAACCTTGGTTGGAACAAATGCTCTGGAGCCCTTGAAGGCTTGAATAGGGATCAATTTGATGATGGTTTTGTGATGTCGACTGTGAGGTGGAATCATTGTTTGATGGGTTGAGGTGAATGGCCTCTCGAAGCCTTGGATGGTTTTGGATTGATATGTTCTATGGGATTCCACATTCATGCTTGGAATATGGCACGGGGGGTGAATCACTGAAGAGAGATTTGGCTCAACCATTTTATGGTCAGGTAGAACGTGGAAATCCCATCCCGGGTTTGGATTTTGCATCATCAATATGAGGTTATTTTCCTTGTATTTCTATGAGTAGTATTATATTAATCTATATGTCAATCATATGGTTGTGATTTCATTGGTATTTCTGTTGCTATTATGCTGGTTATATATATGTTTTATGACAGTAGCTATGTATGGCTCTCATCATGTTTTTACTTGTAAATGAATGAACAATGTATCTATGACCCAATGGATGAAATGCTAGCTAATGTGTTGAGGCATCATTGCCTCTTAGCGATTCTCAGATAAATATGAGACCCCTATGCTTAGAGATGTTATTTACACCTGTAGATTACATATTCGTGATATATTTGACGAAATGCTTGTCATGGCTAGTAGGGATCCGGTCAAAGTCTTGTTCAAGTATCTGTAATTGTAATGTCATTTCCCTGTTATCTTACTGTTCTGAAGGTGTAATTCAATTATGGGTGGTGACTTGGGCTCTGGGCCTGAAAAAGTAGCTCAAATCCCGAGACGTTGGAACAACACTGAGCAAAATAATCCCTGGACGCTGGCATGCCTTGTCATGAGAGTGTCCAAAGCCTCTTGGATGCTAGCAAGCCTATAGCCTGGGAGTGTTCGAGGGTTAAGTGGTCCAAAATCTCAGTGGGACCCAGGGGCTGGCTGGCAAAAAGGTTGGGTTGGTTCCTGAGGGTTCTAATGTTGATGTTGAATGTCTGTATGGTGCGTTTCCGTCAGTTCCACTTCCTCAACGTAACTTAGGAGGTTGAATCATATCATAGTGGCCCCTCATCGCATGTTTACCTCGATTCGCCGGTTGCTTGGGTAGATGTGGGAGGAGGGTGTTACAATTATCCCAAGAGCTAGCTGCCAAAATATCTGCATAAATTTCCCCGTTAATAATAAGAACCATTCTCTTATTATTACTCTATTAACACCAGCCTAGATCCATCTTAACTCCAGATCTACCAAGAGTCAAGAGGGATCAAATCTCTTTACACTCTAAAAGAAGTTTAAACCTCAAGAGATTTGATCTCTCTCGACTCTTGGTAGATGCATAGTTGAGATGAATCTAGGCTGGTTTAATTATTAATAGTTGATCATTATAATTATTATTTTATTTTAATTTTATATAATTTGACCTAGTCAAAATGTTTTAATTAATAACTATAATTAATAGTTTTATATTTATATTATATTTATTTTTAATTGTAATTTATGTTTATTTTTATTTTTATTTAATTTGACCGAGTCAAAATGTTTACATAACATCACATAATATAACATAACCTTACAACATCTCTACCACACTGGACTAGAGAGTGCTTGTGGGTGTAATACATTTATATTTATAAATTATTATAAATCTACTCATAAATATATATTTTTATAGTGGCCAAAAGAAAGTTATATTGTTTTCTTTATTTTGCTAAAACAAACCTTTGACTTTCAATTCTTTTTGGAAATTTTAAATAGATTCTATGAAGTTTATCATTAAATTAAATGTTTTGAATATATATATATATATATATATTAAATTTGTTAAAAGTGAATTGTGTTTTTTCTAATTGGTTGATAATTATTTTTAGGCCGTTTTAAATTGAATTATGAGATGTAAAAATTATATTAAAACTTATTTTTTTTTCTAAAAAAAATTCTATTCGCAAGTGTAATAATAACAATTGTTATTGTAGTCTTTGGAAAAGAGAGTACCATGTGGATAGCTGACCACCGTAATTTAAGCAATTATTTGCATAAAAATGGTGAACAATTATCCACATGGCGTTCAAAGACTGCAATAACAATTTTTTTTTTTATTACAGTGGAATCTGCAGTGGCAGCCTTGCGACTCATGTTACACTTGCGACTCATGTTACACGGGGTCAACCACTGGGAGTTGCGCCCAACCCTGAGTACAGGGCAGCCTCGTGACTCGCTGGTCAACCACAAGGGCACACAGGGCAGCCTCGTGACTCATGTTACATGGGGTCAACCACAGGGAGCTGCGCCCGCCCCTGCTCCAGGGTAAGTCCAAGGGATTTGAACTTGTGACCTTCAGTACTGAGCCCATGCATTGTAATTACCAACAATAACAATCATTATTGAAATTTCTTTGAATATTTTTATATCAGTACATTTTATCTTTTTTCATTTAAAAATAAATTTCTAACTACAAAATTCATCAACTATATTTTTCATTCTTAAAAACATTTATTTATATACACTTTTAATTCTTTATTATTCCCTGTCGCGACAGGGTATTTAACGCATTCTGTAAATTGAATTTCAAATACTGTCCAGTTGACCAAAAAATTAATCGCCTATGTGTAATGTCAACATTATAAAAAAAATTAATTTCTTGATTATTTTTTTTTTTTTTTTTTAAAGTTTCTAATTGGATAATTGGCTTCAATTCTTATTCTCCGATGATGGTTTCCGTTGCCGATGGGTTTGATTTGTACTCTGAATCGTACTCTAGCATCCTTTCCATTAGTTACATCTGCAATGAAATATCCTTTCTATTAATTATGCCCGCAAATGAATCGTACTCTGGTTTAGCTACGTAAATATATCCTTTTTTACATCCTCTCCTGTTTTAGATAAACCTTCCATACATGCATCCACGCTTTGAATAATCACGCGTTTCGATTGATCAATTATTAATCATGGCTTTGCCATTCCTTCACACTCAAAATATCACATCAAGATCAGATGCATTGTCCAGACTTATTCGTCTGTGTTGATCGACCATTCTGATTCTGCGGTTTCTACACATTTTTCAGCACGAAAAAAAAGACTTTATAGTTATATTATGATTGTTTAAAAAATACATCATGAAAAATACAGCAATGTGATCTATGGGCAACTCTGATATGAGGAAAAAAGAAGAACATAAGATCTCTGCGAGATAGAATATGTGCCTTGCAGTCAGATCAGCTATGTGGTAGCCATGAAGAAAATGATGTATTGGGGATGTCTTGTTATAGAAAATGATAAGCATTCCCATGAGCCAGAGAAAGAGAGAGCATAAACCAACAAAAGAGACAAGGCTGGGGATAAAAAATGCTACCAGAGAAGAATTCATAAAATAGTGAAAGAAGAACCCTGCATAGAAAATTCTTGAATCTGGTGGAAGGAGTTGTCAATTGAAATCTGCAGCCTCCATATTCCTTGCTGTGTTGACAGTCCCTGTTTAGACAATGCATCAGCTCTCTGATTTTTCCCCCTGCTGATGTGGGGGATTGTGTAGCCCTTCTTGTTAAGCCACATAGCCTCAAATCTGTCCAACTAACCAACTAGGTGAATATTTCTGATGCGGTTTTTGGATAAAATATGATCAATGGTGACTTTAGAATCTCAAAAAATGTGAAGGTGTTAGAGAACCAGGAAATCAGAGAAAATGACGAGACCAGCCAGAGCCATGATTTCGGCTTTGTTATTGGTACAGGACCACCATTCCAAAGAATATCAAAAGCTTAACCTTCCACTGCAATAATAAAAAAACCACAGGCGCAAATGTCCAGCTGAGCGGCTCCATCGAAAAAGGCATAACGGTATTCGAGTTTATCAGTGGGCCGCTGATCCACTCCATGTTTGATATTTGGTAGGCGAGGCAGACCAAGTGCTTCATAAAGTGGAAGGACAGATTCAAAGACCAGTTTAATCGGGCTCTTCTTGGAGTCAAAGATTAACTGATTTCACCATTTCCAGTTGTTCCAAATGGTGATCAAAGATTAACTGATTTCGCCATTTCTACACATTATTCTTATTCTTTGCTTAATAAGCAAGGTTTATATCCAACACTTGCTATATATATCAACGCCTGTGTTCATTCCCCTCTTATCTCATTTGCGAAGCATTAAACTATTGCAACTGTGTAGAAACCATTATGTGCATTTTCTTGGACTGTCATCAAATTCAGTTATGTTTCTGATCATTCGAAAAGATGGGTCACAAGAAACATCAGCACCACCATTAGAAAAATCAGCAACCGAATCACAAGAAAATAGAAAGCAACAACGTTGCCTCCGGGATTCCTTACTGTGGCACAACGAGTACATATAATTTTAATGAATCAAAATACGAGAGGGCAAGGAAAGACGAGAATCATCATAAGCGTATGGAACATTGGGGGAAATGGGAGCAGCTGCTGCCAGAGCGTTTGCAATGGTACTGTATATATCCTTTATTCATTAATTCTAAATTTTCATATCCAAATGTCGAGTAAAGTATGGTTTAGGTCCACCGCGATGTTAATCGTATTTAGTCAGATCAACTCATGGAATACGTATCGTTGTATTGTTTCTTGCTTAGGTAAAATGTCATGGCCTTCATAGACAAGTAAGTCAAAACCGAAATAATCTTTCTGGTCATGGAAATTGTAAATAATAATTTACGATTTGTTAATAAAATATTTTTATTTATTTGTTAGGTATAATGTCCCCAGCTAATTAAGCACACCTATGTATATAATAAATAAGTAAAAAAATTGTCAAATCAACTCAAATTTTCTGGTAATCAATATCTACTCATATTTTTCTGGTAATCAATATCAAGTTACACTTACACTGTGACATGTTTGAATATATATGAGTGGGGATATGTTTGCTGGGCATTAATTTAAGTTAGGAAGGAAAATGCAATGGGGTATTTTGATATTATTTGGATTGCAGATTTAGATTAAATTGTTGGTTGCTTTTTAATACTTGATATAATTATATATTTTAATATAATAGGTTGAGAAATCATATAAATATAATTATTCAAATATGTAATAGTTAATTGAGGAAATCGATTTCAAAATTGTTAATTAATGGAAATTTTAATAATGATTCAATAATAAAGATTTTTTATTATTATTAATTTTTTTGTAAGATAGTAATATTGCATATTTTAAATTGCAAATTTTAATAAAATATGATTTTAATTTTCTGAAAAACATTAGAAACATTTAAATAATGCAAATTTAAAATTACAGTTTTCTAATCATGATCAAAGAGACTAGTTGAAGTCCTTTCTGCATTAGATGCTGGTGGGATCAATAAAAATATTGTTAAAATTGTTACATACATCATATATATAGGTGGTGAAGAAACCACATATAAGGCTGATGGGATAGCAATAAAAATATTGTTAAGATTGTTACATATATCATATATATAGGTGGTGAAGAAACTACATATACTTAGTCGCCATCAAAGACATTATTTTTTACACCATCTTAAGTTGTCATCATAGACATTATTTTTAGCACCACCTATAATAGTTTAGAGCATATATATTGGACATTGCAATCTGTGAGTTGTAAGAATTTATGGACTAGTTTAATCAAACTTCACATCACTTTGGTAGAGATAATTACTGCACATAAAATTCTCTAGTAAAATAGGTCAATTTCCATTATATCTTTATTGTTTTACTTTAATTTAATTATATTTAAACTAATCTCTGGTTCAAATCTAGAATTCAATTATACTTTCCAAAATTCAATAATTAAATTAAATGACAAAAAAACACTAACTATAAATTTTTTGTTTCTATTATCTTTAGATTAATTTAACTATCCATTACCATCTACTAATCTTGTTTCTTGTTTTTTCCTTATTCCATTCCGTATAGAGCAGAAACATATTCACATTATAACTACAGTCCTGGTTCACATATTTACATTATAACTACAGTCCTGGTTCAACTTTAAAAGCATTTTATAGGTTTACATGAATACCCTCATAATATCTCGAACAGTTAAAATTTAGTTTTATATTATGATCTCACGTACAGTTAAAACTTAGTATCTAACCTCTAGCTTGTTTTTTTGTTTCTATCATTAACCATCGCAGTTGTAACTAAATTGAAACTTAATCCGGAGATTTGGACGTGACATGTGTTTCCCATCACAGGACCCAGCTAAACTTCAAGAAGATCGCGTCCCCAACATAGTTGGGAACACTTTTACAGAGTCATGGAACCATTTGGCAGATGGGATCCACCGTGGATGAAATGTTTTTGATTTAAAGCAGTATTCACGGATACTCTCTGCGTTGAACATGAAAGGGGACCAATCTTCACCGACGACAAATGAGGAAATCACACCCATATGCTTTGCTGTACGTGCCCTCCTCGAGTTTAAAAATCTGGAACAGTCGGTCAGACTAATTATATGGTTATAAAATTGTTATGTAAAACGGGTTCAAAATTAGAAAGCTCCAACTCAAATTGGTAAGCGTACGGTATACCTATTGGTGGATGAATCCCATTGTTAATTATTGAAGGTAAGAAAATACCCTACGTGCATTGATATACTGGCATTAAAAATCCCCTTGGATCAGGAGTGCTGGACGGGTTCCTTGAAGCCAAAGAAAGAGGAGAAGTCAAGACGAGCATGAGCATGGCTGAGATACAGGTGGAGATAGAGGCGGAGACGGAGGACAACCCTACGAAAGTACTGATATGTGTGAATCAGTCATCCATAAAAGGATATCCCCATCCATCTCTGAGCAGCGTTGATGCATTTGAGTGGACACTGAAAAAACTTGTTAAGAAATCATGCAGGCACCTCTTCAAACTCTGCTTCCTCCATGTAGAAGTAAAAGATGAAGATGGTATGTATGTTCATCAAGCTTAGTGGGTATGATTTTCTCAATTATTCTATGACTACCCACTAGCTTGGGATTGCGGCTGTAGTTCTATTTTACTGCTTGCAGATCTATTTTTAGATACGCCCTATTTGAATTTGTTCCCTTTCTGGTACGGAGGAGGATTGAAGATGGGGAAAATTTAATTGAACTACTCTTCGCAAGATTCTTGGAAAAAATTCCTGGTAGGGTAGAAGATAATCATAGTGTGCTTAATGTATTTGCTAGTGGGAAGAATTATAATTCACATATCTGTCTTTTCTCATATTTTTGAACTGGCAGATTATTATTACTGAATGTTCAAGGTAGGTT
Organism: Pinus taeda; assembly: GCA_000404065.3. NCBI lineage: Eukaryota > Viridiplantae > Streptophyta > Pinopsida > Pinales > Pinaceae > Pinus > Pinus taeda. The sequence continues at coordinate 173,096 of APFE030613050.1, read as the reverse complement.
TATTATAAAATATATTACTGTGGATAAACCATATTGGTTGGTTTGAAAAGTGGAACCAATAAAATTGATGCAATTAATCCCAAAAACATGTTTATTATATACTACTGTAATTATGTGAGACCTTATTTCCTGTCCCTGAATAATTACCATATTATAGGCATTGTACTGTTGTCTGAAACATCCCAGGGATTGATCTCATGATTAGTGGATGGTCCATACCACCTGCTAACGATTAGAATAGACCCCTTCCATTCGTTTATTTTTCTTAATTATAATTGTTTATTATGGAGTACTTGTTTCCATGTTCTTCAGTTTATTTGGATGACTTTATCCTAGGCTGGTAGATAACTTCGAGAGAGACAGGAGCAAGGGTACATCATGCCCTCTACTACTGCCGTGCCTGACCCTTGTCTTGGAGGATCATAAGCCTCCTGAGGTTGGTGATGATTGGAACTTGGAAGTTGGAACCCCTGGCTGAAGATGCTCCTGATATGACTTGTTGGGGCATGCTCCTGATATGATTTGTTGGGGCCCCACCCGGAACGATCACGATGATCCCCCTCCTGATGCGGGGATTGTTGTTTGGTATATAGTCGAGGCGTTGTGGCAGATGGGACATGTTTATTTTTGATAATTGTGGTTATTTGCTCTCAGGAGTTTTTGGGTTTTGTTTATCTTTGCTACTGCTATTTGTGGATGTCTGTTACAGTGATGTACATTGTAGATATTATTCTAGTAGAGTCATCAAAGGAGGCTTTTATGTCGTTTTTTCTTCTTCTTTGGATGGGTTTAATCGCTCTTTGGAAATGCTTTGCCGGTCTCTCTGCCTGCTGATCAATATAGGCTTTAGCTTTGACCAGAAAAATGTACCTTGATTTGTGTATCCTGTAGATAGAGCATTATAATACCTTGTAACCAACATGTTGTAGTGATTTGAGCCTGAAGATTACCATAGTTAGCTATAATTGTAGTTAGTGTTGGTTTCGATTCATTAATGATACCTTTGTCATTTGGCCACAGGGCGGATCGACCCTTAAGTCATTCTTTGACCATCTGAGTAGCTTATCTCCCTGCATCTAACTCACTGTGGAAACTTGGAACATAATAATTCGCTTCCACCTGTGGATGTTCTAGTCATTTGACAACCCAATGACTCCCTCTCCCGCAAAGCCCTTAGAAAAAGGTAATAGATATCTCGATGCCCAATCCCACCACAATTTGGCTCAAAAATCTGTGGTTCTTAAAACTCTTTAGAGCCATTTAATTTTCTGTCCCCCAATACCTAGATAACGAAAGATGCATCCTCTCTATTGCCTTCCAGGCCGATGGCTATTCCGTTCCCAAATGATAGAGCTTGCCATTCCATTTAGAAAAAGGTAATAGATATCTCGATGCCCAATCCCACCACCATTTGGCTCAAAAACCTGTGGTTCTTAAAACTCTTTAGAGCCATTTAATTTTCTGTCCCCCAATACCTAGATAACGAAAGATGCATCCTCACTTTTGCCCTCCAGGCCGATGGGTATTCTGTTTCCCAAATAATAGAGCTTGCCATTCCATCTTCCATCCAAGAACCAAGATCCACCTTCACACTTCTTCTCCCTGATATCAAATTTCACATTGTTACCTTCATGGAACGGCTGGTCATATTTCCAAGATTATAGCCCAGAAAAATATCAAAACTCTGTTCAAACCTCATAAAACCCTAAAGCAATTATTTAGAAGCATGAAAGACAAATCTGACCCTTTGCTTTCTCAAGGTGTTTACCGGATTGCTTGTTCTTGTGGACAATCCTACATCAGCCAAATTGGCTGATCCATCCAAACCGGCAAAGAACCTATCTCTGATACTTTTCATAATTACCTCACTAAATCTGTTATTGTTGCGCATTCTCATAATACCAAACACCTTATCTACTTCAATCAAATTAAAATCTTATCGCAAACTCTCTACTACTCATCATGTATCATTAGGGAAGCTCTTAAAATTGAAAAACACCCCAACAATATTAATCATTAAGACAGTCACAAACTTAGTGATTCTTGGAAAACAAATAACCATTGTCTTAGTCAATAACCTTCCTCCTCTCTCCCACCCTCCCTGTAATTCTTGGCCCCTACTCGTTTACTCCTTTATATTCTTTTCTTTATGGATTTGGTCTTCCATATCTGTTTTTACCCTCTAGAATCTTCTCTAATTGGACTTGCTTATTACCTTTCTCTTCAAACCTCCCCCATTAATGCAATTTTCCCCTTTATTCGCTTTATTTACTATGTGTTTTATTCATTTTTAATTGCATATATTTTTCCATCTAAAAAATTCTCTTTTTTCATCATTACTCCTTTATCCCTTCTCTTATTAATGTCATTTATTAATATCTCTTAAGTAAATACTTATGGATTTCATAATATAATCTTATTAAGTTATATTTCATGATTTCACCCTTTCTATATTCCTCTAATTCATTCTCATGGACCAGGTCCAATTTGCAGTACTCAAATACTTTAATTATCATAACGTACCTAATTCATCCATTTATTTATTTAGGTGATTTATTATTTATCTATTGCAGATGTATTCGGAACTTTATCAATTTAAATTTACTTTGTCCTCAAGTTAACCACCTTCTATTATTATTATTATTATTATTATTTTTTGTTGACTCAATCCTCTTTTTATAACTTGAATTACTATCATCCAATGGCTAACTCCCTCAAAATCTATTTATTCTAATGAATCACTCTTGTCCCTTCAAATCTATTTATTCTAATGAATCACTCTTGTCTCTCTCACAAAAGCTTCATTTAGGGCTCTTGATGATGGGTGGACCACCTGTCTACTCTAAACATTTGGACATTTTAAAATCCAACACAGTTTATTTCCAAAATAGCTATTATAAGAATGTTTAGTGAGTTTTGATCCTATCATAATCTGGCAAGAATGCAACCAATGCCTTTGTCATCACAGGTGGTGCTTATAAACCAAGATCACTTTGTCAATCTCAATGGACATAGTAATAAGTGTTTCTCTTGTGACAAGTCTAGGGATTGCAGGATATAATCATTCTCCCATGTACCCTGGGTTTTCGAAATGTGGAATGCAACTCTTAATGTGGACTGCAGCTCTTTAGTAAGTTATGTATAGGTGATCTGTGTATTCTTGTTCTGAGGCAGTAGTTTCAGCTCTTAGAAGAATTGCGTGTCTTTTTTCACATTAAAAAATGAAAAACAATGGAGCGAAAAAATTGGTTCAAGCCAAAAAGAGTGGGCATGGGGCAGGGTTGGATTAGGAGAAAAGAGGATTTGTTTTGGAAATATACCTGTTTAAACACCACTGCAGAAACACTAAGAGGCATTTAAATCAACATCCCCATCATAGCTTATGCAGATAAAGAGAATGTCTAAATCAATGGATTGAAGCCTGAAAGTGATCCCCTGCTCCTAATTTGAGTGCAAATGGTAAATATTATGTGGATTCAAATGATTGTTGGCATGTGATCAAATCCATTAGGTTTTTAAACCAAGTTAAAGCTCATTTAGAGGTCAGCTCATAAGATCCAATCATAATTGGCCTTGTAATATTTTATGAAAATACAACGCTTATATAACATCAATAAAAGTTCCGATTTGGCTTATCATTACTTCCTTGTGTACTGTCTTTTCAGATATGATTTTGAATTTTGGCTTTGTGTGAGTGTGCATGTTTTGTATTATATTTTGGTTTCTTGCTAAATCTGTCTTTATTTTCTAAAAATGTCTGATTTTTGCTAAATCTGATCTAAACCCTTGCGATGCCTCTAAGTGCCCAGCATTTTGGGGGCATTTTTTGGTTCTGGAACTCAATCCTTCATTAATGCTAGTGGATTGGTTGAGTACTTTTGGTGGTTTAGTGCAGAATTCAAACTGGTCAAAAAGGCTTTGACTCAGAGTTTAGAGCAATTGCACTAGTTAGGGGTTGAGTGGTTGGGATGCTACTGGAAATTTGAATCTATTTTGTACTTCCTACCAGTGGGATCAAAAGATTGTAAGCCTTACAAAGGGAGTAACTATGAACAACCCTCAATTGTCAACGATTTTTTCTTAGATCCTTTACTACATATGACTACTTGCAGTGAAAGACACTACTGCTAAAGTGAAGAAAGAGAGTGTTGAAAAAGAGAGCAGCGCATAGATGAAGGGCTCAATGAAGGATATGAACTCTTCCTCAAAATGGTTATGAGCCGCTGCTCTTTGAAGACAATGAGCAGCCCTTTCAATGGACATGAAATGGGACACTCCAACAATTGAAGCTTGAGTGATGGGGCCAATACCTGTAAATGGTGGCAGTGGAATTCTTAGAATATCCTCTAGGAATATGATTGGATTATTGATTATGAAGACTCTACATTGTTCGAAGAGGATGAAGAGGGTGGCGATGAAGAAGAAACCCATAATTCATAATGCACTCCTTCAACAATGGGCATCAATATGATAACTTCCTACAAAGGGTGCCCTAACATCCAACAATGCAAGAGTTTAGAATACTTGTTGATACCACCAGAGTTCCAACGTTTAGTGGGATGATGAAAGGTGCCAATCACCTCTCTGATCTACAATCTTTATGGGAAGTTTGCAAAGTGATTAACAAGTATCAAATGTGTGGAATTTCAAGATTTTGATAAGAGATGGAACCTTGTCTTGGTATCAAAAGCTTTAACAACAAAGTATTATAAGAGTATGGGAAGATGTCCAAAGTATGTAATTTTAATGAAGCATATTATCTTTATCATGATACTGGACCATTGACATTCTAAGATCTTGAAAATATTAAAATAGAAAGGAGCAAGTTTATTTAAGAACATGATTATGGAAGATTTGCTGGCCAAGTTGTAATTGATATTATTAGAATTGGGCTGTTCATTGAACTAGTAGAGCCCAAAAATGTGAAGCAGACCAGAACTTGAAAAATTGGACCAAAAAACTGGTTGACCGAAAAATACATAAATATTTAAATTTTGAAAAAAAAAATACATAAATATTCACGTGCATGCATATATGAATCCAAACCATTATACACAAATATGCAAAGTTGATCATATATGTAGCAAGCAAGGATGCATATAACCAAAATAGCACTGAGTGCAATCTATCTTTGTGTTAGAATTTTGGGCACTAGACTTAATGCACACACACACACACCAGATAACAACTTCCTATTAACTTTATACAACTAATGAACTGAAACACACTAATGTGCCTAACCATAAACAAATTTTGCACAATGGAACTTACAAAACCAACAATTAGATCATATCTAAGTCACTTAAATAATTTTATTATTTATCCTTAGTACTTTGGCTTAATAGTCCACAATGATCAATTCACTTTAATTATTGTACTTTTCCTAAGTTAGACTTAGGAAAGAAGTCATAAATACCTACTCCACCAAGCAAGCACCTAAAGAGGCAATCAACCATCTTTTACATGCTAAGACACCAATCTCATGTAGAATACCCTATGAAGCTACCAAGAATTTCACATTGAGGAAGGCAGTCTTTAGTTTCATTTGATGTATCCTCCACTCCATCTCGGAAGCAATAGATATGATTGCCCTAATAGATGCATATTTGGCGACATGGGCAAGTATGTAGTTGCGATCCTGAGGGGATTTAGGATGGAGGATTGTAGGCCGATGTTGACACTGATGAACACCAACTTGAAGACGTTGAGTGCTTTTGAGGGTGAGTTGGTGAATCCCACATTGTATAGGCAACTAATTGGGTCCTTGATGTATCTGGTCAAAACCAGGGAAAATATTTGTTTTGTTGTGAACACACTCAGCGAGTTCATGGTGGAGCCGAGACAATCGAGACAAGTTCATTAGGTGTCAATGAAGCATGTGTTGAGATACTTGCAAAGTACAGTGGACCTTGGACTAAGATATGCTACAGTTAGTGGAGTATAGTTGATAGGGTACACATATTCTGATTGGGCATGGAGTGTTGTGGATAGGAAATCCACATTTGGATGTTATTTTAGCTTGGGATCAGCCATAATCTCGTGGTGTAGTAGGAAGTGAGCTAAGTACATGGCAGTGAGCCAGTTGAGTTGTGAGGCCATATGGCTTCGCACGATGCTCATAGGGTTATTTGGTCTTGAGTTGGGGCCCATAGTGTTTTATTGTGATAATTAGAGTTTTTATTTTTATTTTTTTCTATGTGGTACACAGACCCCAAAGATTAGTGGCTACTACGTCCAGAGAACATTTGTACCTGACAGATCCATGACGAAGGGATCACTTCCTTCTGGCTAAACCATGGAGCTTGACCTTGAGGGTGTCGAGAGAATTGAACCCATGACTTCTCAATAGCAAAGGTGCTCTAACGACGGGGACTCGACCAATTGAGTTAACCCTCGGGGCTTTGTGATAATCAGAGTTGCAATGAGCTCTCTAAAAATCCTGTGTTTCAGGTTCAAACATATAAATATTAGATATCACTTCATTAGAGACAAGATTCAGAGAGGAGCTGTGAGATTGTAGTACATTTTTACAAAGGTGCAGATAGTAGATATTCTCACCAAGCCTCTAGTGAAAGGGAAGTTTGTGTTTTATAGGGACAAGCTAGGGGTGGTGAAGAATCCGTTTCTTTCTAGGAGGGAGGGTTGAAGTTCTTGTAGCTTTGGAAGGTCTTCTACATGAGCATGTAGAAGATGGTTGATTTCCTCTTTAGGTGCTTGCTTGGTGGAGTAGGTGATTTATGACTTCTTCCTAAGTCTAACTTAGGAAAAATACAATAATTTAAAGTCAATTAATCATTGTGGACTATTAAGCCAAAGTACTAAGGATAATTAATAAAATTATTTAAGTGACTTAGAAATAATCTCAACTATTGATCTCATGTGAGGGGAGATCTAATTTTTGTTAGTTTCTTTTGAACACAGATTTAAATTTAGTGCCCAATAAAATATGCTCAGAACATAAATTAAAATTCAGATCTGATTTTTTTATACATCAACACATTGGGTTCCTAAATTTACGTGCACAACAGAAGCAAAAGCAACAGTGAAAGCAAACACATAAATAGTAGTGAAACAATTTTACCTTGGAAACCTCAAAAACCAACAAACTTGGGCTCTATTTAGCTTTTAAAAATGGTGATTATAGCAAGGAAATTTTCCTAGAAAGTTACAACAACAGAAAACTCAATCTTTTTCCTATACGACTCTGCCTAAAATAGCTTATGTGGCTTAGACAAATCACTATACAACCCAACAAATTCGGCCTGTTCGGCCCCACAAATTTGTGGTTGTATGGCTTGATATTTTTGTTGTAAAATGTAACTAGGTTCGGTCTTCATAATGACATGATCTTTGTAAATAATGAAACAAAAGAAATAAAATTATTTTTGTATGCCTTGCTTCATGGGTTTCATGAGCAAGAGGTTTATTTGTTAGTGGCTCCCATTGAGAGCCTTAGGATTTATTATTGAGTCAAAGAGTCAATGTCATGTACGAAGAAGCTCTTCTTGAGCAAGAGTCAATGTATATAAGTCTATAAATATGTCTAGTTAGCCCTCCAACGACAAGCACTTGCCATCCTCTTCAAAGTCAGCCTCCAAATTGTGTGGAAAACTCATGTCGGCTTACATTAATAGACACATCCATTCATACTGTCATGTCGGCGTAATATGTGGGACAAATTACTATATATACCCAACTAGGATCTTCGCATAAGTCACGGTGATGGAGATGAACGACTTTGACATGATATTAGGGCAGGATTTCTTGAAGGGCAATAAGGCAATTATTGTCCCGTTCTGCGATGAGATTATGCTGATTGGAGGCTCACAAAATTGGACTTTGCCTACTCATAAGCAAATGAAGGAAGTCAAGGTGCAGCATGTTTCTGCACTAAGTTTGGAGAATGCTATGCGGGTGTCAAATGTAGAGTCATGCGACAGTCATCAAGGAGGTTGATAGCGATGATGGAGTGGGGACGTTTGTTCCAGCTGAAATTTCTGATGTGCTGGCCAAGTATGCAGATTTGATGCCTGATGAGCTACCAAAGAAACTTCCACCAAGGCATGCGGTGGACCATAGCGTTGAGCTAGAGCCAGGGAAGCAACCTTCGACAAAAGCTCCTTATCGGTTGTCAGGACCGAAGTTGGAGGAATTGAAACGACAGTTGAAAGAGTTGACTGATGCAGGTTTCATAAGGTCTTCAAGGTCCCCATATGGTGCTCCATTATTGTTCCAGCAGAAGAAGGACACAAACGAGCTACAGATGTGCTGTGATTATCGTGCTCCTAACAAGCAAACGGTAAAGAACAGGTATCCTTTGCCATTAGCTGTAGATTGCTTCGATAAGCTTGCGAAAGCCCGAGTGTTTTCCAAGCTAGACTTGAGGCATGGGTACTATCAGGTGCGGATAGCGGAAGGAGACGAGAGGAAGACCGCGTTTGTGACAAAGTATGGAAGTTTTGAATTCCTTGTTATGCCATTTGGGTTGTGCAATGCTCTGGCCAGATTTTGCACTTTGATGGATGATGTACTACGTCCGTATTTGGATTCGTTCGTAGTAGTATACTTGGACAACATCGTGGCATACAATGATAACATGGAGGATCATAAGAAACACTTGGCTTTGGTGTTTGAGGCACTGAAGAAGAGTCAGTTGTACTTGAAGAAGTCGAAGTGTATGTTTGCCTAGACCGAGATTCCGTTCCTTGGGCACATTGTGGGCCTAGGGCACATACGGATGGAGCCAAGCAAAGTGAAGGCGATAGAAGATTGGGCTGAACCGAAGAATGTCCATGATATGAGGGTGTTTTTGGGGATGACCAACTACCAGCGAAAGTTTGTAGAAGGGTACTCCAAAGTGACCTCGTCACTGACAGACCTTTTGAAGAAGGATAAGCGATGGAATTGGACGAAGAAATGTCGTATGGCATAAGAAGAGGATGGTTTCAGCACCGATACTGAAGTTGCTTGACTTCGAGAGACCATTTGAGGTACACACAGAGGCTTCGGATTTTGCGATAGGAGGAGTTCTTCTGCAGGATGGGCATCAAGTGGCTTATGAGAGTCAGAAGTTGCAAGACATGGAACGAAGGTATCTGGTTCATGAGAAGGAGATGACTGCAATCATCCACCGTTTACAGGTATGGATGCATTACTTGATTGGAAAGCCTTTTATTGTCAAGACTGACAACGTTGCAGTGACTTATTTTGCATCACAACCGAAGCTGTCAGCGAAGCAAGCTCGTTGGCAAGACTTCTTGGCAGTGTTCGACATGACTATTGAGTACAGGCTGGGTAGACTCAATGCATTTGCAGATGCTCTCAGCAGGAAGGACAATTAACCGCACTTAAGGAGGAAGAAGACCGGGCATCACGGAGTAGGAGTCGGGTACAGATGATCGAGGAGATGCAAAATAAGCTCAAAGTGAGCACTGAGACCGATACTCAGTCGCAGAACATTATGAAGTAGATAAAGGAGGCGAAGACACGAAATTTTTTTGTCCGAGATGGACTCTTATTCTTTGGGAACCGACTTTATATTTCGAAGACATTTGGACTTAGGAGACACCTTTTGAAGGAGTGCTATGATTCTCCGTGGGTTGGCCACCCAGGGCAACATCGTTCTTTGGCATTGTTGGAGAGAGGGTTCTTTTGGGAGAAGATGATGGAGGATGTAGAGGAGTATGTGCACACATGTATTATTTGTCAGCAGGACAAATCGGACACCCAGAGGCAAGGAGGATTGTTACAGCGTTTACCGATTCCAGAGAGACCATGGATGAGTGTTTCGATGGACTTCATTACTCAGTTACCACAGGTGCAGGGGTATAATGGGATTATGGTCGTGGTTGATCATTTTTCCAAGTATGCCGTCTTCATTCCAACGAAGATACCTTGTGGAGCCGCGAAGACTGCAGAGTTGTTCTTCAAGAACATAGTGAAGTATTGGGGAATACCATTGAGCATTGTGTCGGACCGAGATCCGCGTTTTACAAGCAGATTTTGGACCACATTGTTCAAGTTAGTCTGGACAGATTTGTTGATGAGTTCGAGTTACCATCTGCAGACAGATGGGTAGACTAAGTGAATTAACGCATTGCTGGAGGACTACTTGAGACATTATGTGACGACTGATATGAAGAATTGGCTTGAGCTCTTGGATGTAGCTTGGTTTAGCTACAACATGCAGAAGAGTTCCGCAACAGGGTATAGTGCATTTGAGTTGGTGAATGGACAGTTGCCAGTTGCTCCTCATACCGTATTGACGAGAGGTTTTTCAAGGAGTCCCCATGCGAAGAGGTTTATGACAGCATGGGAGGAGACCTTGGAGTTGGCACGGTTGCGCTTGCACGAGGTTGCAAGGAGGATGAAGAAATGGGTAGATAAGGATAGGCGGGATGCACACTTCAGTGTGGGAGATATGGTTTTTCTCAGGATTACTGGAGATCAGTTTCAACCATTGAAAAGGACTGCGAGATCTTTGACGAGGAAGTATGAGTGGCCATTTCGAGTGAAGAAGCGAGTGGGAGAAGTTGCATATGAGTTGGAGCTTCCGAACCACATGCGTTCGAAACATCCTGTTTCCCATATCAGTCAGTTGAAGAAGTGTCGACTTGATGCAGAACATCTCGACAGGATAGAGCCACCGAGAGGGCCAACCATGATTGTTGACAGATCGAACCTTGTTTGGAGAAGATCCTGGATCTTCGAACGACAGGTCTTGGAGTAACATGCGACGGGAATTCCTCATTAGATGGAAGGATGCACCGAAGGAGGATAGCTGGGAGATAGAGGACTCACTGTGGAGGTGGAAGAAGAAGATTGCGAAGTATGACAGGAAGCTATGGAGGATAGTTGGATTGCCGAGGATGACAATGACTTCTGGTGGGGGAGGATGTAAGGCCCCCAGGTCATCATTGCACATTGGCAAGTGGGGCGCGCATGATGGATGCATTTAATTGACGAGTTGAGGACGAGTCGGTTGCATAAAATCGATGAGTCGACGACGAGCGTGCCCGATCGACGAGCCGGTTCAATCGAACGAACCGAGGACATACCCATGCGACAAGTTGGAAAAAACAACTAAGTGTGGGCGAGCGCATTGCTGAGTTATAGGGGCGAGCGACTGAAAGTATGGGCGCCCCTACACTTGGGCCGACGGGTTAAAAATATGCTAAGTGTTAAAATACATGGGTTGGCTTGGTGGTGGCAAGCCCCCATGTAGGGTCGACATGGCATATAAGTAAACGGGCGGTGAAGTGTGAAGGAGCATCATCCAACGAGCTAAAGTGAAGAGGAGTCCAAGTCTTGGGGCAGACAAGTCTTAGCGAAGGCGAAGGGATGCGCTCGCAGTGTGGGCTGAACAGTGTTTAGAAACAACGCGAGGGCTGAGCAGGGGACAGTTCGTGGTTTGGGTGGTGGTTGCACCGTGGCAGGCGGGCGAGCCGCAGGTCGGTAGGGGGGTGAGCTGCAGTCTGCGGGCGGGCGAACATCCAATGGGTGGACAGGTTGCTAGTTGGCCAAGACAGCGGTGCGTGCAGGGTGCGCTGGGTGGGCGAGCTAGGTGGGCAGTGCGCTCGCGACAAGGCTGAACGTGGATTCATGCAGGGCGACCGGGCAACGAATGAAACAAAGATTGGCACAGCGCGTGGGCACGGTGGTGTGATTGTGTTGGGCAGGTCTACACGGTGCAGCGGCCGAGTCGGGTAGATCGGCCGAGCTGCATGACATCCACTTTGTTGTAAAAATTATATAACTCGGTCGAAGCTTGTCTCTTGAGGAAAATTATAAAACAACATTTATAAAAAGATTATTGTTATTACATGTGTCTTGTGTCTCTTGCATATGGTTAACGATTGATGTTTATTCTGCAATTTATTAAATAAAGATGATGAAAGATGAATGTGTTATGCGTAGTTCGGAAAATAACTTAGAAGATAAAATGTTTAAGTGTTTAGGTGGTGCCGCACATGGACTAACTCGTGAAAAAAGAGTTGGGGGTGTGACAGGTGGGATCAGAGCTTGATTCAGTCGAACAGGTTGCAGAAGTAGAGAGGTGTATCTCTACACTTTAGGGAGATAAACGACAAAAGCTTTTGATCAATTTATGGTCTGTACCAGACTACAAAGGATGCAGATGGCTGAAATGGCAGAGGAACCTCAAGTGATAACAAGTGAATGTAGTAGGGATGCCTGTTACAGATCCATTTGGGCACACCAATCCCATCATCCAGATCAGTGTTTTAGGGCTCATCAAACCCTAATTTCACTTGCTACATGCCCTAAACAAGTCACCCCTTTGAATGCTTCCTTCCTAGACAGTTTCATGACTTGAAGACATCCAGAAATAGCCTCTAGAGGGACCAGCGCTGGTAGGCCCATGTAAGGGTGCGCTACAGAGCAGTTAAGTCCATGCCAGGGTGCTCTGCAGAGCACTTAGGCTTCCTTTCACTTGCACTGGGCGAGATTGAGCGAAATTCACATAGGGTTTGGGGAATATTCTTATCTTTTGGAGTCATCTAGAAGGTTCCCTCACTTATCAAATCCTATGAGCTCGAAAATGGATGAGGAATGAGTTAAGATGCATCTATCCTCTCATCCTTCCTCCATGGAACTAATTCTAAGTATGGAAGGCCATTCCATGGCACCCATTTATGACAAAACTCCTTCATCCCCTATAAATTAACCACTCATCTAAAGTGATCAGGGGTTGGATTACGTTGAATCATAGGAGATAATGTTGCTATGAGATTTGGCTTTGAAGCAAGTATTGTAATGCTACAAGTTTGTCATGCTTTTGATGTGATAGTGGATGGGATCCAAGCTGGAGGAATGCTTTGAATCAGACACCAATGGTTGTAATTCCTTCTTCTATTCAATAAAGTGTTTGAACCTTTCTCCCATATGTTTGTATTGTTTTATAATGCTTATATGTGTGAATTGTATCTGATTCCTTTCACTTAAATTCAATAGATCTTTTGCTTTGATCGATTCTTTGTTTTCTGTTGTGTTTACAGGTACTTCTAAAGTGTATTAAGTACGGGAAGGAGCGACAGGATCGATACAAAGGAGACGAGAGGAAAGCGGAACTACAGGTAGGTCTTCTCATCCTCATCTTATCTATTGATTATAGGAAAAGACTAAAACACTTTAAATTGTTGTTCTAGATATAGCTACTTATCTAGGGAATTAGTATTTATCCGTAGATACCAAATTCTCCAAAACAACATCTCTGAGATTTCAGTGAATGAGGACATCAGAAGATCTCAGATCATACATATTTCGGTAAAGACTACAATCAAAGGTTACAAGATCACAGTTCCATGGAGAAGGGAATTCAGATCCCTCTTGAATGTAGACAACTGATTAGTGAAGCATCTCTATGATTTGGATATGAGAGTAGAGCTCAAACTATCAAATAGAGGAAGAAATTGGGTGTCTAAAGGAAGAAGTCAAATCTCTATACAGTTCATGGTTCAGTACCAACAAAGAGGATGAGACAGTTCATAGAAGGACATGACAGTGCGAAGAAGATCTTGATGGAAGGATCTTGATAAGACAGTGATGTGGAGACACAAAGAAGGTCGAAGTGAAGGAAGAATCACGAGGAAGAAAATATATTCAAAGGAAGTAGTGGCTTGGTCTTGGAGTGGCTAATAGGTCAAGGGTCTTGGTCTTGGGCTTGGTCTTGGTCTTGGTCTTGGTATTGGTCTTGAGTGGCTAATAGGTCAAGGGTATTGGTCTTGGTATTCGTCAATTGGAATCTCTATAAGAAGAATTTGTGTGGGTTTTCCTCTCAAAGAGTGAGAGGTTTTGGCCTTGGGAGAAAGCCAACATCTTGTGGTCTTGTCTCTTTTGTTTTGGTAACTATTTGATGAAGTAAGAAAACATACTCTAATCATAAGTTATAACAAGAGAAGATTGTGCTGATAAGAAAAATTAAAAAGTACCTCATAAATAATTATCATCGTCAGAACAATCTTATTAACCTAATTGCCTTAGATTCTTCAACAATTTTCACCTTGTTAGCTTCTTTTGAAGTCAACCTGTGTGTTGTTCCTCTTTTGCTATCAGTTCGACCCTTTGATTTTCAGCTGAATTGCCAGTCTCTCTTGTGCCAAATTGAATACTCCCTCAACAACTCGATTTCCTCTTCATATACCAACGGACTTAATCTCCAAAGAGATGGAGGGATGAGATTGCTTTTCCACTCTTGAGATCAATGGTCATGGCTTAATTTATCATTTACCTTTTTTGTTTAATTTATAAAAAGTTTGCCAGCAAAGTCAATAATTAAAATTTAGTTGTAGAAGTGAATTAAGGTGTTTGACTGCATGTCATGGCACTTGACCAATGCAGAATCACCTTCCAAGCTCAATTTCAACACTCCCTCTTAGCAAGGGAGGCATTCTGCAGAACACCCAACTTATCCTTGAAGAATATAAACCTGCCCTTCATCAAGGCCTTGGTCAGGATGTCTGCTACTTGCTTATATGTGGGTATGTATTGTAGCTTTGCAGTCCCCTTCTGAACACAATCTTTGATGAAGTGGTACTTGATCTGAATGTGTTTCGACTTGTCATGAAACACCGGATTCTTAGAGAGCTTGATGCAATTTTGTTTGTCACAGTGAATGACAGTCAACTCCAACTCTTGATCAAACAACCCCATGAGAAGCTTTCAAAGCCAAATGACCTCACAGGTTGCCAGGGTGGCAACCATGTATTCGACCTCAACAAAACTCAGCGCAATTGATCTCTGTTTCTTGTTGAACCAAGAAGCTGCTCATTATCCTAGACTGAAACAACACCCATAAGTGCTTTTTCTGTTAGCTATACTGCCTCCCCAATCTGCATTAGTGTACCCCTCCATCTTCACTCCATCCTGTTGAATATAACTTTGCCCATATTCGACTATGCCCCAAAGATATCTCAACACATGTTTTACAGCTATCCAATGAACTTGCTTAGGCTCTACCATGAACTGACTGAGTGTGTTAACTGCAAAACAAATATCTAGTCTATTGTTGACCAGATACATGAGAGAGCCAATCAATTGTCTATATAATGTAGGGTCCATTACCTTTGATATGGAAGTGTCAATTTTTTTCCAGTTGGTCATTAGAGACGTAGCCATGGGTTTGTAGTTCTCCATCATGAATCGCTTTAGGATCTCAACTGTATGCTTCCCTTGTCCAAGGAAGATCTATCTCTTTTTGCCACACTTCCAAACCTAGAAAATAGTGCATCAACCCCAAGTCCATCTCAAACTTTGTAGCTAGGTCCCTATTGCATTCTGCTATGAGCCTCTCAGAACTTTTAAGAAATAGGTCATCAACATAAAGCACTAAAATGAGAGGTTCTCCTATTATTTGAATGTAATATAGGTTGGGGTCTACCTCACTCTTGGTGAAGCCCACGCCCTACAAGTAATTGTCAATCCTGACATACCATTCCCTGGGAGCCTGCTTGAGCCCATACAATGCTCTCTTAGTTTGCATACATGAAAGTCCTTCCCATGTACTTCAAAATCCTCCAGTTGCTCAATATACATCTCTTCCTCAACCACACCACTGAGGAAGACCATCTTCACATCCATCTGGTGAATCCTCCAACCCATCTACACTACAATAGAGATAACTACCTTTATGGATGAGTACCTGGCTATAGGGACAAAGGTTTCATCATAGTCAATCCCTTCCTTCTGAGAAAACCCCTTAACCACAAAACGAGCTTTGAACTTCTCCACACTACCATCCACATCGTGCTTGATCTTGTACACCCACCTGGAGCCAACCACTGATTTTCCCTCTGGCCGTGGCACTACCTCCCATACATTGTACTTCATGATGGAAGAATACACTTCCACCATGGCATCCATCCACACCCGATGCTTGGATGCCTGCTGAAAAATGGTAGGTTCGGCCTCAATTAGCTCACTCATCAACACCATGTAACTAGAATAGCACTAAGGTGGTCTTCTCTGTGCAATTGAATATCTAGGAGTACCCACATACTCTTGGTCCTCTCTTAGTGTCTGCTTTTCCCACCTAGTTCTCTTTCTCCCTGTGCTGGTAGTTTGGCTCTGGGTGTGAGGAGCCATTTGCCCCTCGTCTTGTTCTTCTGGCTTGACCTGCATGCTCTGCTCTCCACTTTGCGTGATAGTACTCTGAGGGGTCTGCGCTATCTCAACCTTTGGTGCATGCTACTCCCGAACCGCCACTGGAGATGAACCTGTGCTGTAAGACTTCCCAAGAGCCCTTTCCTCTTTAAATTCACATCCCTACATATCGCTATCTTCCTAAGAGTAGGAATGTATACTCTGTAGGCCTTTGAAGTCTTGTTGCACCCCACAAGAATCCCCTTCTCTGTAATAGGCTCTAGCTTTGTCCTCAAATCTGAAGGAACGTGGCAATAGACAAAGCATCCAAAGATGTGGATGTGCCCTAGGTGTGGTTTCTTCCCTGTAAATGCCTCCTCAGGTGTCAATCTACTCAACACCTTGCGTGGGCTTCTATTATGCAAATAGACAACAATATTACAAGCCTTTGCCCATAGAAACATAGGCAACCCCTGGTCATGAAGCATAGTCTTGGTTGCTTCAATAATAGCCCTATTATTTTGTTCCATAACCCCATTCTGTTGAGGGTTGTAAGGAACTGTCAACTCCTTTCTGATGCCCTCACATGCACATAGGTCCTTGAAGGCATTAGTGGTGTACTCTCCTCCATTATTGGACCTAAGTGTCTTAATCTCCCTCTCAGTTTGGTTCTCCACAAGAGCTTTAAACTCCTTGAACTGATTGAAAACATCATCTTTGTTCTTCATGAAGTATATCTAGGTCTTCTTGGAGAAGTCATTTATGAAGGTCAAATAGTAATGGTACCCACTTAAGGATACAACTGACATGGGCCCACATACATCTAAGTGCATCAGGTCCAAAACGCCTTTGGGCCTAATGTCACAACTCAGAAGGTTGGTCTTGGCATATTTACCTAGTGTGCAACCCTTGCACACTTCATGTTGCTCAACCTTGAACTCTGGTAGCCCTGTCACAATCTCCTTGAGCGCGATGAGTGCCTCATGGTGAATATGGGCCATCCTCCTGTGCCATAACTGCCTCAACCCTTGGCTACAACTTACTTAGTGCATGCACTGGCTCAAACTGTAGTCTGAACAAGTTGCCCTTTCTGACTCCTATCACTTTGGTTGTTCTGGAATTATTAGGCCTAATGTATACTTTTCCCTCCTCAAAGGTCACGATGTAACCCTTGTCTTCCAAGGTAGCCACTGAAATTAGATTCTTGGTCATGCCGATAACATATAGCATGTCCTCCACCAAGTTTATAGGACTCCCTCTAAAACTTGATAGTGCCATAAAAGATAGTCTCAGGTATATATATATATATTGTAGAAGTAATCCAAGGAGTACCTCTTACAATTGATGATTGCTTCACTATCTCAGTATAGTTATTACATCAAGGCAGTTTCGATGATGAGACAATCTATCTATATAGAGCCACCCAAAGTTCAATTATGTTATTCATTGACAAGTTTGGGCTCTCAGTACATTGCCTCTATACACAATGCACACAGACATCATTGTGCAATGCCATACCAATATACTGATCGCAGTCTTGAATTTTGTCTATGATTATGATCTCAATAGCATGGTGCTCGGATCAGATCATAGTATCACTAACATGTCAACAATATATTGAAATCAAAATTCCTCAAAAAATGAATTGGGAAGGTCGTGAAGCAGTCTCGGTGATGTCAAGACCACTGATGTCATGGTGCTAGAAGGCCTCCAAGGAAGTAGTGCTGAAAGGATACTAATGATGGGCAACTCAAGCAAAAGAAGCATCAAGGTGAAGATCTCCTCTTCGCCCACCAAGTAAGTATCTTTCAATTTTATAATCAGATTTGGTTAAATGATTTCATGATTGCAAGGGGATTTATAAACCAGTTAGATAATCGAAAGTCCTTGCATAGAATAAGGAGGACTATCATAATCCTCATAGAAAAGAGAAATAATTGATGTCTACGCAAAAGGTCTATGAAGGAGAAGCATTGTTTGAATGCATCAAGAAGACTCATAGGATTCATATGAAATCACTTAAAGGTCCTTGCATGGAAAAGGGAGGAATGTAGTTATCCTCATAGTTAAGAGAAGTCAATAAACATATCAAGGTCTCCTTTGAATTCATGGGAGGGAACTCTTAAGGTTCTCTCATCCCTATGTAGCAAGAAAGGAGACATAAAAGAGATATGTGAAGTACTAGAAGATATACTCTCTGAAACAAAGTAACGAAGTTCATCTCACTTAAACCTGATTGAAGGCATCAAAATGAAGGAATGTCTTCATGAGATCTCAATTGAGAGATCTAGGAAAGATGATAAGAAGGTAGTCATCATTGATAAGCAAGAATGGAAAAGCAAGGTTGGTCCTCAAGCAAAGGCAAAATAAGTATAGTGAAGATTCAATGTTATGGAAACATTTTGGAAGCTCATATCACTGAAAGATGAAGGAAGCTAAAGAAAAGGGCCAAGGAAAGAGGGAGTATCAAATCTCTCCTATGAGTAAGATAATCTCCCTCACAAATGGGTCCTATCATAAGCTCCTAAATCTTGTGTTATAAGATATGACAATGATAATAAGATGCATCATGGCATCATGGAAGCATTAGAAACAAGAGATTGTGACATCACCATGGGAATCATGAAGGACAAAATCCATGGCAGACAAACATGTAGGATATATAGCCCTTGGGAACCTCCGTGAACATTGAAGAAAGGAGTCATCTAAGGCTCATCATACATCAAGTCAAAAAGGAAACATCTGCCAGTTGGGGATATACAAGATCCTCAAAAATTCTCTAATGCAATCGTCATTGTAGGGTTCACCAATCTAGAGAGGAAGCAAGTGTTTCAACAAGAACTCTAACTTAGGGAATCCATGAGATAATGATGTGATGACATGAAGCAGATCAAGGGATTGAAGATCTCTTCAATCAAGGAAGTTGCTGGAAGAAGCCTAGTTGACCTAAAGGTAAAGTGAGGTATGTATGCAATTTTATAATGTCATGTCGTATGGTTGCAGGGAATATAAGATCATCACTTCTATCCTAAGAAGCATGATCGAGAGAAAGGGATCTCCTCCTCTGAAAAGATGCAAAAAGGCTCAAGTCACACTAGATGAAATCAACATAATATGTCCTCATATGAAGTATGAAGTGGTTGACTACAATTAAGAAACCCTGATTGAAAGATCTTGGGAATGGAATGTGTGAGGAAGGAAGAGATCGATACGTAACCATGATGAAGGCAATCAACATCCAAAAGATCAAGAAGATTTGACTAGAAAATCTCCTGGAAATATATGAAGACTTTGATGAAAAATCTGAAAAAGATGAAGACCCTTGACAATAGATATCTTTGGGAGATATGTCAACATGTATGTAGGATGCTGATACCTACAAGAAGATGTCATGATGAAGAGCCATCTCGAAAGGTACAGTTTGATTTAATGTTTGATTTCTTGAATAATATCTGGATGAATTCATGCGGGGCTACTAACACAAAAGTTGTAAGTACAAGTACAACTGGCATTCATGTGGTGGATGGAAATTCCTGAAAGGTGCATGGAGAGAAAAGAAGTAGCCATATGAAGAAAGTTCCAGATGTATGCCAAGAAGGCCACTTTCCATGAAGAAAGGAATGACATGACGGAATAAGAAGGAAAGTGATCAATCGTTGTTGCCCTACAAGAAAGAAGCTCAAATAAATTTCATGACATCAAGGAGAGAAGTTGATCAAGTAGTTGAAGAACCCACGAAGAAGAAGCTGTTGATGTATAGAAGAGTCCCTAGCTAAGAGGGAGCTCTGACAGGTCGTTGATCAAGAGGGTGTTAATTAAGATCACCCCTGATTACAAAGGAGTGACAATTGTGTTTTTCCATGCCATGCACTACACCAGGACTAGCAACCGTAAGTCTAGATGAAGGCCATGAATGGAAATGTAGACACGTGATAGACACAACATTCTTGTCTTCACTTGGGAAGAAAGAATGGGAGGATTGGGTAATCATCTGGCATCCGATACTCTTTGAGGATGTGTAGGGCATCCAAGACAAGAGTAGGCAAGAGGACCAATATTTTTTGAGGGTTGGGAACCCAAGATAAGAATAGTCCTAGAAGGTCATACTCAGTGAACAACCGGGTGGGTATGTACCTTGAGAGACAATGATGAAGGTGTCTATAAATCATTGGTCTCGCCAGCATTGTAGCTCATGGTCTCATAGAGAGATGGAGGTGTTAGTCAAGGCCTTGCACTATGACAATGCTGATTGATATGATACTATACAGATGGGATTACCAATCTGATTCTTCTTATGAGAAATTCTTCAGATTGAGAATAACCAAGTACCATTGTAAGTACCTCCCTAGTTAAGAGGGAGTGTGTAAGAAAAGGGTAACTAGGTTCGGTATTTGTCAATGTAATTTTGATCTTTGTACTTTTCAAGAAAAATAAATATTATTTTTATAAATTATATGAATGAGTTTCTTGCTCGTTCTCTAGGTCTAGGAAAGTCAAAGAGTCAAAACTATATTGAAGAGCTCTTCTTGAGCATTTATGTAATAAACAAAAGTCAACCTAGTGTCAAGCAACCCTCCAAGACAAGTACCATCCTTTAAAGAAGAAGCCTCGAAACAAAGAAATGAAAAGAGATCATGTCGGACTGCAAAAATATATATATTAATGACTAGATGACATGTCGGTTCACCTGAACAAGTCGGCTCAAACTAGAGACAACCACTATATTTACCTAGTTGGGGTGTTTGCAAAAGACAAGAAAAAATCTCAGAGAAAGCTTTGAAACCCTCGGATAGGTGCAAGTAGAATCTCGGATGGTACAAAATAGTATCTCGGATGGTACAAGACTGAATCTCGGATGGTACAGGACAACATCTCAGATAGGTGAAGGATGGTAAGGTGCAGTCTCAGTAATAGCGACAATGAAGCTCTCACATAGCTCTCTGCCATCTCAACCTAGTCAGAAGGTTACAATAATTGTTTCAGCCTTCATAAGGATCTCAGTGAAGTATAGACACAATCATCACTATTATCATGACATCAATCATGATCCTAATGTAGATGAAGTTAGTTATAATCCTAGTGAAGATAAGACACAAAATTCGGTGCATTAGTGAAGACATGTCATGTAAGAGTGCAACCATGATTTCGGTGAAGGCAAAGTTATGATAAGACAAGTCATGATCTTAGTGAATCCAGGAGAAGACCTCATGAAGATCTCAGTGGTATGGTGAAGACCTTGGTGAGAGTACATCAATAAAGTTGCAACAACAAAGATCTCAATAGTGCCGCAATAATAATGATATCAGTAGTGACAAGGAAGAAGAATGGTGTCTTGATCTTGGAGTGGCTGAGAGGGTCAAGTGTCATGGTCTTGGTGTTTGTCAATTGAATCTCCATAAGAAGAATTTCGTGCGGGTTTTCCTCTCCAAGAGGGAGAGGTTTTGGCCCTGGCAGAATGCCAAATATCTTGTGTTCTTGTCTCTTTGTTTTGGTAGTAGTTTGATGAAGCAAACACACACTATAATAATAATAAGAAGATCAAGCTAAGATAAATTGAAAAAGCACTTCACAAATTGTTATCAAGTCTAGTAGAATCACATTAAACCCATTTTCCCTAGATTCTTCAACAGTCGGCACATGCCAGGGCAAAACCCCCCTTGAGGGGAAAACCCAGTCAAACTAATTCTTCCTTTCAATAGTATTCTTTGAGACTCTTCACCCTAGACCAAGACCAAACCTTCCCTCCACACCAAGTTAGCCTCCAGAAGATTGACCTCTTCCTAGTAACTTTGACTATGCAACAACTTGCAACAGCCAGCAGCTTCCGGTAGCAGTCCAACTTGGAAGACTTTGATCTCCCAATCCAGAGCACGAAACAGAGTGAGACGACCACCAAAATTTCGATTTTTCTCCTCCTTAGACTCACCCAAACTCGCATTCACTTCGGCTTCCCGGCAACAGACTTTCTTAGCTTGCTACTTTGCACTTTTGCCCAACAAACAGATTTTTGCACTTCTGCCTAGTAGAGAGAGAATTAGAAGTGATGCTCCAAATGAATTCAATATCCTTCCTTTTATAGGCTTCTTGTGGGGTCAAATGGGTCCTTTGGCCGATTTGATCTTCCCTTAGGCCGACATGGTGTGGAGGTACCATAATTCATATTTGACTCAATACTAAACCTTTTTACATGATTCAAAAGCCCAAGAAGGGTCTCTTTAAATGTACAATAATTCTATAATCTCAGATTAAATCCTAGAAGTCCTCAATGGGGACTTTGACCTAAAACATGGTGACCCAAGCATGAAACCCATGCTTTAATAAGTCAAATTAATAATAATAAAAATTCTTTTTTTATTCTTTTGACAAGGACATCACATAATGACTCAAGTACATTATTGAAGAGGGAACATAGTTACATTTTCCAACAACCTCAACTAAAGCTCCCTGCTCTTTATGGATTTTCACTGATGGGAGGAGTCTCGGTGTGAGAGGAAGCACTAGAATAGATGGATCAATGATAGGAGTTGGGGCGATTCCTAAATCCTATTCAGAAGAGAGGCTAAGGTAATGGTTTCACTTGCTATAGAAGCAAGATGGATGGCCCTCTCTTAGAAGGGCTAAGAGGATGCCTAGACCTAGGGTTTGAGGAGTGTTACTTGCAATAAAGTGTCCAAGATCAGGGAATCCTAGAAGACTAGGGTAAGATCAGGGAATCCTAGAAGACTAGGGTTTCTAAGTGATCTTTGTGAAATTGAAGTTATAATGTTGTGGGACCGCAAAGAAGCCCAAGTGGATCCGAACGAGGTCAGAGGTTTGGATTGGAACAACAAATGGATGACCTTGACCAATTTAAGGAGGAGAATAGGATCAAAGGAATTGAATTATTCTTGTTATTTTAGTGCAATGATCCCGGTGAAGCCACCAAACAAAGGGAACCTAGGGATGAGAACAATCTTCAGGCTAGGGCTTGAAATGTCTTGAGATTCCACCGTGGGATCAACCTCAAATTTGGAGGATCACTCAAGAAGACCCCAATGCAGTAGTTGACCAATTTTCGAGAATTTTCAATGGCTAGAAATGATTTTAGATGATGCCCTAAGAGGCTTACTAGTTTAGGACTTAGAAAGACGGAAGGGAGGTGAGAAGAATATTCGTTTGCGATCACCTTTGGACTAGACTAGTGCCTAGCCTATTGGGAGAATGGAGTCCAAGGGAAACAATGTTTAATGATGCTTAATTCCAATCAAGTAGTTCCCCAACAACTTCGCATGGCATTAGCAACAACTAGGTTACAAGGGAAATCTATACTTCTAATTATTTGCAAATGATGACTTATCAAGATAATGCATGAGCAATCATGTATCCCTACGACAATAATTCACCATACATTTCAACAATCAATATGAAAAGTCCCTCACAAAGACAAGATAAGCGACTTCGCATAAGCCCAAGAGCAACTAAACCAGCGCCATGAATGGAAATATTCCATAGATCAATTCATGAGACAAAATTACAAGATAAGCATGAAAAGAGTACTCACAATGTATAGTGAAATTATTCCGATCATCAAGTTGCAAGAAGAGCGAAGCTCCAAGAAAAAAAGTAATATCTTCCAAACATTGAAATGCATTAATCCTCCAATTTGTCTATCAAAAGGTCTAGCGAAAATCTCAAGAGATACAAATTATCCAAATCCAAGTGATGATGAGACTCAAATGAGCTCTCATCATTTTATATCCTTCCTAAAGAGTTCGATTTGCCTAATTAGGCCTAATTGAGTCCCAAATAATTAAACAATGTACAATAATGACATGACTTGGTGACAATCCCACTAAGATAGCTCCATAATACAAAGATAAGCCTCTCAAAAGGGCAAAAAAGGTAGATACAATGAGTCGTTGGGCCGTTGAAGAGGCCTACTAGAGTCCAAAGTGTGCCAATGTGAAAGAATAGGCTCCAAACGTAGTGATCAAGGGGGTGGCCCCTTGATATCTAAGCAAATCCAATGTGGTGTCCCCAAATGGGTGTGGGGGCACAATGACATCCTCATGGGTCTCCAAGTGAATCAATGAAGCCTGTATACCATCTGTAAGGGATAGAATGATGACATAAGCCCTCACTTTGTCTCCCATGGTGAGACATATCCTCATCTGGGCCCTAGAACATCTGCCAAGTGTGTGGTGCAAGTGTGAAGCCGACTGGACATGGTGGTCCAGGTGCATCATCCTCATCCGAAAAGGTGGAACAAGAGCAATCAACGAATGGTGCCGAGGGATCCATGGAGTGGCAATTTGGTTTCTAATACGGTGGAGGCCCATGGCTCTCAATGCTCACCCTACAAGTGCCAATATGACACTCTGCAGGGCTTGGATCTCGTATAGGGAGACCAAACCCCAAATGGAGACCCACCTGCAATCTTGTATAAGATCCAATGCGTTTCCTCGCCTTCTAGTATAACAAATCATTAAAGTAATTGAGCAAAAAAGTTTATAAATCATGGAAAACAAGTGGACACTTCATAGTGTAATGCCCTTTCATAGTGTGCTTTGACATGTACATGTGTCTCCAAGCTTAATAAAGTTTTTACCAAGGACACAATTAGGTGGTTTCAACCTTTAAAGGGGGTGACATGTCCATGGTACATCCATCAAGTGGTAGGTGGCATGTGATAGAATGTGATGGAATAGAGTGGGGATCAGGGGAAGGCTCCAAGCCACATGCCACAGTACAAGGGTACCTATAATGGGGGAAGCCCACACTTGGGTATATGAGTGTAGGAGGGAGCAATCATGATACATGAGTTACTCCGACCTTCCACCCTTTTGCATATGCCTTTTTCCTTTGATTGATTTTTCTTCATAATTGCTCGGGATTCCAGGGGATGAGAGCATGATGTGTAGGATATAGCAGAGATTACCCCTTTAAGGTGGGGCAGTTCATTACCCACCAAAGGTTGGGACAATCATGGGTTCCTTAATGATGAAAGGGGTCAATATGAGGAACCTTAGGAACCAGGGTGATTGCCATAATGATAGGGGTAGAGCTCATGTTCGAGTTTTGCCCACATACTAAATATGTATGTCTCGACCATCTTTTGCATTTTATGGTGCATTTCCTATTGAGAGTGGCCAAAATATGCTTTTTCTTTTCTTTTTAGCTACACCAACCTCCAGGCATCGTTCCAGGCTCGACCCAAGGTGTGGACAAGGGGAGGGGAAAGCTAACTCCTTGTGGACCCAATGGACAAATGTGGACCCAGATGGGAAAAGTGATGAATGGGGTTATAATAAGCGGAGGGGAGGTGATGTATATGGTGTCGGGAAGCAGGACCACAGAACCAAAATTAGGTTTTCCCATGTAGTGCCATCCCTAAAGCTAGTAGCTAGTAAAGGAGATCCCATGGGACGAGGATACAAGGTTAACCATCAAATTGGGCAGAGGAGACGAGAGTACAAGCCTAGCTCACTCTTTCTGTCGAATCCCTCCACTAATCCACGCCCAAAAGTGTCCATGATAAGTAAACAAAAATACCCAAATACACAATGAAAAACCATAACTTTGGGGTTGGAAAGCCCACATTCAAACATACGATCATAACAAATGGGCGAGGGACCACATGGCTAGCGCAGGTGGCAGAGATAGTGGCACATCGAGCTATTTGGGGGTTGTTGGCTGCCTGCTGAGGACCATCTAGGGGAATTTTTTTCCCTATGGATATCACCCACAAAATGGTGGGTAACATGTGGATCCAACTGGGACATGATCTCTTATAAGAGTGCAGGAACGTACTCGGACAGGGAGGTCATGAGAACAACAACATTCTCTTAGGATGGTAGACTTGTCACCTACACATGTCAAAAACAAAGCACTCAGGGCAACATGTTTTTATAACGTCTTATGATCACCCATGCTTAATATTAGGCCACAAAATCAACAAGAAATAGAAATTTAACTTTAAATGCAATTTTAATCTAAGTGTAACTAATCTAGCATGATAATATCTTGTGACGATGTTAGCTATGCAAAAATCAATATGCATGCATCCTACTCTAACATGCATGGTTACATTGTGCAAATGTTAAGTATAGTCATATAACCAATGCAACCAACATATGATTAAGTCAATATGAAAGCACTTTCCATTATGAACCATTATGAGACAGGGGACCCAAACATTAGTTTTCCCATTGCAAGATTTGCTCGATGAATGGTAAGGGTGGGGGATGGGAACATTTGAGGACCATGCATCAAGGGTCATGGATGAGGAGGGAAAAGAGGAATCCAACTTGTGCAACCTTTCTTGCAATGAGAATATGGAGTACTTAATGACCAAGCTCATAAACTTTCTATGAATAGCAAGCTCAGGCATATCCTCCTCATGACATAAAGAGATAGATTGCTCAGGCGCATCCACAATCACATTATCCTAATTATCGAGGAAGGAACTAGGTGGACTACAATCATCATATCTTGGGAAGAACCATACCCCCCTTTCAAGATTATGGGGAGGCTCCTCAACTTCATGGTTCCCAAGAGATTCACTAAGAGGGGCATCAAACTCTTCTTGGCTTCTAATGACATCATGATCATTAGATTGAGGATCATCATCTTGAAACATATAAAATAGGCCTCGCCAATGAGCCATTTATTGCCATGCAAATTTTTGTAAGATCTTAGATATGGAGTCGCCAGGGTGAACTTGGAGATGCCTAGCGAGATGCTTGCTTCACCCTGTAAGTATTGACCTTAAAATTCAATGAAGAACTAGGGCCTCGTTCTTCCAATGGAGTTGCTGGGAATGATATGTCAATATTGTCGTATGGGAAACAAGACACACGTCTCGTGTCCTTGACAACGATGCAAAAAATGTTACCACTCAAACTAGCAGGGGTCCTATGAGGGGATCTTATAGAGCAACTACTAGGTCAAATGGCAACAATGGAGCGATATCCCACTGTCAAGTAATGGGCTCACTTGCTATAGAAGCAAGATGGATGGATCTCTTAGAAGGGCTAAGAGGATGCCTAAACCTAGGGTTTGAGGTGTGTTACTTGCAATAAAGTGCCCAAGGTCAAGGAATCCTAGAAGACTAGGGTTTCTAAGTGATCTTTGTGAAATTGAAGTTATAATGTTGTGAGACCACAAAGAAGCCCAAGTGGGCCCGAATGAGGTCAAGGGTTTGGATTGGAACAACAAATGGATGATCGTGACAATGTTAAGGAGGAGAATAGTATAAAAGGAATTGAATTCTTCTTGGAATTTGAGTGCAATGATCCTGATGAAGCCACCAATCGAAGGGAACCTAGGGACGAGAACGGTCTTCAGGTTAGGGATTGAAATATCTTGAGATTCCACTATGGGATCGATCTCAAATTTGGAGGGCCTATCAAGAAGACCCCAACGCAATAGTTGACCGATTTTCAAGGATTTTCAATGGCTAGAAATGATTTTAGATGATGCCCTAGGAGGCGTACTAGGTAAGGGCTTAGAAAGAGGGAAGGGAGGTGAGAAGAATATTCGTTTGCGATCACCTTTGGACTAGACTAGTGCCTAGCCTATCGGGAGAATGGAGTCTAATCGAAACAATGTTTAGAGATGCTTAATTCCAATCAAGGAGTTCCCCAACAACTTCGCATGGCATTAACAACAACTAGGTTACAAGGGAAGTATATACTTCTAACTATTTGCAAATGATGACTTATCAAGATAATGCATGAGCAATCATGTATCCCTACGACAATAATCCACCATACATTTCAACAATCAATATGAAAAATCCCTCGCAAAGACAAGATAAGCAACTTCGCATAAGCCCAAGAGTAGCTACACCAGCTTCATGAACGAAAATATTCCATAGATCATTTCACGAGACAAAATTACAAGATAAGCATGAAAAGAGTACTCACAATGTATAGCGAAATTATTCCAATCATCAAGTGCAAGAAAAGCGAAGCTCCAAGACAAAAATTAAGATCTTCCAAACATTGAAATGCATTAATCCTCCAATTCGTCCCTCGAAAGGTCTAGCGAAAAACTCAAGAGATACAAATGATCCAAATCCAAGTGATGATGAGACTCAAATGAGCTCTCATCAATTTATATCCTTACTAAAGAGTTTGATTTGCCTAATAGGGCTTAATTGAGCCCCAAATAATTAAATAATGTACAATATTGACATGACTTGGTGAAAAACCCACCAAGATAGCTCCATAATACAAAGATAAGCCTCTCGAGAGGGAAAAAATGGTAGATACAATGAGTCATTGGGCCATTGAAGAGGCCTAGTGGAGTCCAAAGTGTGCCAATGTGAAAGAATAGACTCCAAACATAGTGATCAAGGGGGTGGCCCCTTGATATCCAAGCAAATCCAATGTGGCGTCCCTAAATGGGTGTGGGGGTACAATGACATCCTCATGGGTCTCCAAGTGACTCGATGATGCTTGTATACCATTTGTAAGGGCTAGAATGATGACATAAACCCTCCCTCTGTCTCCCATGGTGAGACATATCCTCATTTGGGCCCTGGAACATCTGTCAAGTGTGTGGTGCAAGTGTGAAGCTGATTGGGCATGGTGGTCCAGGTGCATCATCCTCATCCAAAAAGGTGGAACACGAACAATCAATGAATGGTGTCGAGGGATTCATGAAGTGGCAATTTGCTTTTTGCTACGGTGGAGACCCATGGCTCTCAATGCCCACCCTACAAGTGCCGATATGACCCTATGGAGAGCTTGGACCCTGTATAGGGAGTCAAAATCCCAAATGGAGACCCACCTGAAATCTTGTATAAGATCCAATGCGTCTCCTCGCCTTCCAATATAACAAATCATTAAAGTAATTGAACAAAAGAGTTTACAAATCATGGAAAACAAGTGGACACTTCATAGTGGCATGCCCTTCCGTAGTTGGCTTTGGTGTAATATCCCTTTCGAAAATTTTGTGGTATTTTTTTGAGAATTTTCTTTATGAAATTTTATGCTGAAATTTTTGCCAAAAAGCCACGAAATTACACCAAAATTCACTCGTAAATAGGAACCCAAAAGTTATACAAACATGGCAAATACATTGACAATTTGCAGAAGTAAACCCAAAAACTCAAATAACATCAGAAAACGCAGGACAAGCAATGATTCAACTTGATTTATTATAATATAGCATGCAGAGTACAACTGGAATTATCAGAGACAAAATAGAAAAGATGATAGCTGAGTGGACCTCCAAATATTCTGTTGCTATGTTGATCCTGATCTCTTAAAACTCCATAACGACTGCACTCTCCCTCCAACAACAGTTGCCACTGCATCAACTGAAAGACGATGAAGCACCAATTGAGGACCCGAATGATCCTCACACCAATATCCCTGAAGCTCTATGAAACTCTTGGATGAAGTCTCCTCAAGGAGAGTTGGGTTTTTGTCCAACACTTAACAACATACCCGAGGGTTTCCTTCTTAGGGCTAGAGATGTTGGGAACTAGGTTCTCCAAACCTCATCAATAGAAAATATCAATAATCCAAGGTGTCCTGTAATGGCCTCCTCCTCCTCTTTTTATAGATCTGACAGACCCCTCTAGAACCTCCTATTTTATTATTATTTTAACCATTAAGCACTTTTCCCTCTTTTTATTTCAATTAAAATATCTTTTTAATGTGGGAAAATGGTAAATTGGCCTCCTTGCCTCCTCAGGCCACTTCATATCACTTCTAATCATCCCCTCCTATAGATCTCATTGTTCTCGTTCCAACGAGCAGTTACACTAAAGTGTTCCATCAAGTTTTCCTCTCGGAATGTCACCTTTAAGCATAATTATTTGAGTTAGGCTCAATAATAACCCCGTTTTACGAGAATTATCAGAATGCAATGGGACGAGGAGCAAGTTGTGCAAAATCAATCTTGATGATGGAATATAGCAAGTGAACTCCTCCAAACCCCATAAAACATCTCCAAACGCCCCTGGGCCCGCTGATGAAGTAAACCTGCACTTGTTACCTTTCTGCCTCCAACCCAGAAAGTCCATTCTAACCATGCCATAAGGAACACTAGAAAAAGGAACATCATAAATCCTCCCTCCCCAATATTGCTTGCCCTCAAGCAATCCAAACTTGTGGACTAGTCTGGTGGCCCGATGCAACTCAGACCCAATGCCCGGATCCCATAGAAACCACTGGGTGATGCTATGCCTCTATGTCCACCCACCATGAATGCACCCCTCAATGCCTGGATCACAGGCCAATCTCTAATTGAACTTGTCATCAACAAATCCTCTTGGACCCCAATGCCACCAAGAACAAACATCAATGCTCCATGGCTCTTGCTGTGCTATAGCTCCTACTGTGAATGCTACTCCATCAATCACGTACCAACTCATTATCTCTCTCTAGTCCAACCCTTGGCATAGGCCAAGGTTAGTCCCACTATGTAGATGCATGCCTAAAATGCTAGAAAGCTGTTGGCCTACCTCCCACCACCAACTGGAGCATGTAGTACTCCTCATGTCTAAGGGTCCTTGCTACATTATGCTCACGACTGAGAATATCGTGCCACCAATAGGATACCAACTCATGATCTCCGACCAATCCATCCTGTGGGAAGGATCAGATGCATGTACACCTGTATATGGCATGAGTCCACTGTGTTGCACCAGGCTCAACTCATGTAGCCCTGCCCAACCAATCAACCAAATATGCCTAGGAATCCCTGCGTCTCTCACTATAAGTGGTCAACCCATGTTGCACGCCCTGTTTATGTACTCCTGGAGAGGTTTGTTACCTAGAAATACTGCAACTTTGCTAGCTACCATTGCATCTACTTGCACCTCATCAATGGGTAGACCCAAAGATGGATGCACCACTATCTCCAAAAGAGCCTCCCTCATCTGACCGGAAACTCCATGCTCCACTGATCCACTCGTCACCTGCAAAACTGTCCTGTCAGGTCCCAACGCCTCTTGATGACCAATGTTCGCAAATACTACCTCCCTGGTGGCTATCTGTACATCTGCCTGTTGCTCATCAATGGTTGGCCCCAAGGATGTCTGCTCATCCTCCTCCATCATGGGCTCAACATGAGCCACTAGCTAACTCTCCAAAGATGGCCCATCATGTGTACTATGCTCCACTATGTGCTACTCATGCTAAATGGGAACAAGCTGCTACTCATCAATCTCCTCTACCAAACATGGCTGCATCTTTGAGTTGCTGCCAACAACTCCCCATGACTGCTCATGCTCCTCAGAGGTGTCCTTGTAAGAAACCATGGATTCAACTATAAAAGAAGAATCCTCATCCTGAAAGTCAGAAGGAATCTCCTCCTGATCTACCCCTATCATCTCCTCAATGTCACTCATGCATGAGTGGTCAGGTCTCCAAGGCTCCTTGCAGATGAAGCAAAGACCTTTTCTCCTCAGCTCTTTCTTGCTGCATGGTTGGTCACCACAAATCCTCCGCAACTCCTCGTGGGTTCACTGCCTTCTGAAGAATCTCATGTTTTCCTCAACCACCCTTTTGGCTAACTCGTAGGCGGTTGGTGAGACAACCTGTGTCTTCCTCCAAATGGCTAACGATTTTGTTTGCAACTGTTTGCGAATGATGTCACTTTCAACTAGTAATGAAGATAAGGTGTCTCACATGTTGGCTTTTACCTCCTCAGGGTGATGCTCTCTGATGTTGGTGAAGAAAAATTGACACATCTTAAGGATCAAATCATCTTGCTCTAGATCAATCATGACTACATTGGAGCTAATTTTGGCCATAGTGTCTAGGATCACACACCTTCTATCAAAGTTTGAGCTCTAGATGTCATGCAACCTTGAATCTACAATCAATTGAAATACCCTCTTCATGATGTCATCATTGAGG
Source organism: Pinus taeda (assembly GCA_000404065.3). Lineage (NCBI taxonomy): Eukaryota > Viridiplantae > Streptophyta > Pinopsida > Pinales > Pinaceae > Pinus > Pinus taeda. The sequence continues at coordinate 141,141 of APFE030613050.1, read as the reverse complement.
TGTTACTATGCTCAGAATATTGCTAAAACAAGAGGCAATTATAAGCTTGACTCTTTCCCCCAGATGCTCCAAGAATCTGGCTTGTACCAATGCAAGCATAGTTGGCTCTAGAGCCCAATCTAAAGTCCAATCAGATAAATCCACCTTGGAAAGATAGGATTCCAGCTCTTCCAATGTGAGAGGGTCATCTTTTGATCTTTTAGTCTTCAAGTCTGACCCAAGTGTGAAAAGCCAATTCCCCACTTCTTTTTCGTTTCGCAAGTCTCTCGGATGATTATGTTGGAGCATGTTATGTACCTTCCTAGAGAAGGGTCTATTGTTCTTGTGTTTCAAGGAACTAACTTCTGCATTGTTCAATCTTTTCAATTTATTTAGGAGTTTTGTTAGTTCCTCCATGGTTTAGCCCAATGAAGTTAAGTACACCAAGTTGGTTGACCGACTTATATAAAAACTTGCTTAATAAAATCTGGTTCTTAGCAAGATTTTGACTTGTACACAAACCGTGAGGATATTACATCAGCATTGATGACACAACTAAATATTTTAATAAACATGCCCTCTCATTCAACCATATACAACTTGATCCAATGGCTTCTAAGATTCTGGCCATACACCTATCAACCAACATGTAGACACCTAACAACTCCATCACTCATGGAAAATTGCAGTTGTATAAGATACAAGGAATTTCTAAGTAATTGTGATATAAGGTACTGTTGACCATTGGTGTAGCACCTAAATATATTTTGAAGAATCCATGCCCAAAGGTGTATTAAAGGCTTCAATGTACCATCAGAGTTCATCATGTCATCATAGTTTTTCAACTCTACTTCTTCTTCTCTTCTTTTTCTGTTGTACTCAAATTCCACAAACCTTGTGGGGACAATGTACAAGTGATACTAGTATAAGGAGTTGAGTCATGTAACAAACCTAAGTAACTTAGGACCTTGTCATCAAGTGAGTTTACTCTGGGAGGTTGTTTTCACTTGGTTAATTATCATATCTTTATGAAGACTTAATAATTAATTGAGTATTTTCCTCCAATCATAACCCCAAAGTTGGAGTGCGACTTGATGGTGAGGCTTTGGGTGAGTCCTATTGTCTAGGGTCATTGCATATTACCATATTAGATCGAACAAAAAATTTCGTGGAATTTTATTAGGTCTAGGGGGTTATTTTTTAATTTTTAAAATTTCCCACAGGGTGGAAATTAGAATAAATTTTGTATATGAAATGTAATAAGTGATGTCTAGAGAAGTTGTATGGGGTATGTGTGATCAAAATTACACCTTTCACCTGTAACTTTCTACTATGACACACTTTGAGGGGTTAAAAATGTGTTCTAGACTTTCAAAACCGACTTTTCCTAAGTTTATTGAGAAATCTGGCAATAAATTAAACCAAAAATAAATTAAATGGAGAAAAATAAATAGTTCCATGTGACAAAATGACATGGAAATGAGTTGGAAATTATCTCAAGTCAAAGGAAAAATGGAGGATGATTTGGCACTTTGCATCATAAATAAATAGCCCACACAAGGGAATCGAATTTCTGGCAATAAATGAGGAAGCTGCTTACTTGGAAACTTCGAATTTGTGGAGTTGATGCACATTTGGGAGGATTTGAGAGAATATTTGGCAGAGATTTTTGTGGGAAATTGTCCCCACATGGGTCCCTACCCTTCTACACTTGTCATTTCATCATGGAATTTGATTTTGCTTGAGGGATTCTTGATGCCACTTGGGAAATTCGATTTGCATGAAGGAGCATTGGCATTGTCACCCATTTGCTTTGGGATTGTCACCATTTGCCTTGGGATTGGCTCCCAAAATTCTATATACCCATTGAAAACGAGCTATGGGGCTCTCACTATGTATCCATTGAAAACGAGCTATTGTGCTTGGGAAAGATCTGTTCTTATGTGCACTCATGTTCTACTGCAATAAAAGACTTTGCGGTTCACATATGAGGTGTTGTTCTTCTTGACCATGGTAATATCTTGATCATTGTGTTTCATTTTCTATTTATTCTATTGTGTTCATTAGTTTCCGTTATACTTCTAGAGATTTGTTAATGTGTAGCTATCTCACATTGGCATTTGGTTTTGAGAGTTTTCTCTAGATAGAGAAAGTTTTAGTTGATTTTCCAATAAATTTCTAATATCTCTTTATCATTGTATTTCTTTTAACCCATGTGGATCAAGCCTCAAACACGAGGGGAAATTATTCGAGGAATCATCCCACTCTTGAGCAAATTCATTGAAGAACCCACATTTGTCATCTCCCAAGGCCTCATCTTGCGATTTTGTGTTGCAGAGATCCTTGGCTTTTAGCTTTTGTTTCAAATCCAATTTCATTTAAAAAGATTTGTCTCAATTTCTTGTGCTAACAACGATTTTATTTTGCTATTGATGAGCATGTTGGAGATTAGCCAAGGAAAGGAGTGTTGCTCCAATTCTTAGTCTAAATTTTGTAAAATATTTGTAGATAATATTTTCTAACATTCCTCTTTGATTTACACTAAGTTTAAGTGTGGGTTTTGCAAAAAATTGAAATTTATTTATGGACTATGCTCACCCTTTGTGTTGACAGGATTGAGAAAGCTAAAGTTTGAAACTCTAACCATTTTTTGTAGGACCTCAAGGGCATTTGAGCATTGACTTCAAGGAGGTTGTGGACATTTTGGGAGAGCAAATAACTAGCTTGGCCGTGGGCCTTTTGGTCCTTGTAATTTTCAGATTTCAAGTGTTGTCCATTGGCCATTGTGGTTGCCACTTCTTGGAGGGAGACACTAGTTCCTAAGGATCTCTATCTTGTAAATTTCTCCTTCTTCTTTGGGGCAGCCCATTAAGGGGCTTGTTGTTGCACAAAATGTCTAGGCACCGCAACAACAACTTAGAAACATAAGCCTCCCAATCCACTGAGGCAAGCTTCATCTTATTATAAGGAGGACATTTATTCCATTGAAAAATGGCTAATTGAAGGCAACCTGGATGGCAAAGAAACTGAGGGGAATCAGGATTATACTTATGAGATTGATCCATCACCCATGTCAGAGCAGATGCAGAATTTCCATCTGAGCTTTTTCAAGATCGGGCAGAAAGGTCTACTTTGATCGCATCAACATCAACATCACAATCTATTAAGAAGAAAATAAAAAAGCAGAAAGGAATTGGTAATTCTGATGACCATGTACAACACAGTGTTGGGATGGATCAAAGCCTTAAGATATTTAGAGTTGTATAGGGCACATCAGAAAAGCAGCCCATGGATTTGCCCGAAAGTAAGCAGGTTTTCATCATGAACTTCAAAGAGAATATTTGATGCCCTGGGGCATCCTTTGTATTGTATTTCTAACTCTATTTCTTGTCATTTTGGTTAAGTAGTTTAATTCTTGAATAAATTGTCATTTATGCTCTTAGAATAAATTTCCATTTATGTATTACATTTCCACATTTGATTTTATATGATGATATTTTGAACGGGCACAACCGATATATGTCTTTTGTTGGTGGATGCAGATTCCAGGTTCTTGCATACTATCACTTCCTATCTAGCATGCATCCCCATGTGGAGCCAAATGTTGACCACTGGAGTAGCACCTGAAGATTTTTTGAAGACTCCATGCCCAAGGTGTATTAGAAGCTTCAATGTACCATCAAAGTTCATCATGTCATCAGAGTTTTTCAACTATATTTCTTCTTCTCTTCTTTTTCTGTTGTACTCAAATTTCACAAGCTCTGTAGGGACAATGTAAAAGTGATACTAGTATGAGGAGTCGAGTCATGTAACAAACCTAAGTAAATTAGGACCTTGTCATCAAGTTAGTTTACTCTGGGAGGCTTTTTTCACTTGGTTAATTATCATATCCTTACGAGGACTTAATAATTAATTGAGTTTTTTTCTTCAAGCATAACCCCAAAGCTGGAGTGCGACTTGATGGTGAGGCCTTGGGTGAGTCCTATTGTTTAGAGTCATTGTATATTACCATACTTAGATTGCACAAAAAATTTGATGGAATTTGATTAGGTTTAGTGGGTTATTTTTTAATTTTTAAAATTTCCCTCAGGGTGGAAATTGGAATAAATTTTGTATATGAAATGTAATAAGTGATGTCTAGAGAAGTTGAATGGGGTATGTGTGATCAAAATTACATTTCTCACTCTCAAATTTCTACTATGACATACTTTGAGGGGTTAAAAATGCGTTCTAGACCCTCAAAACCCACTTTTCCTAAGTTTAGTGGAATATCTGACAATAAATTAAACCAGAAATAAATTAAATGGAGAAACATAAAGAGCTCCATGTGACAAAATGACATGGAAATGATCTCAAGTCAAACGAATGAGTCAAAGGACAAGTGGAGGATGATTTGGCACCTTGCATCATAAATACATGGCTCACTCAAGGAAATCAAATTTCTGGCAATAAATGAGGACGTTGCTTACTTGGAAAATTCGAATTTGTGGATTTAATGCACATTTGGGAGAATATTTGGCAGAAATTTTTGTGGGAAATTGTCCTCATGTGGGTCCCTACCAGTGTTATAAGGACCGAACCAGACCGACCGGTTCAAACCGGTCCGACCGTTTTGAGGCAAAAATTCGGTTTGAACCAATGACATGAACCGTTTTTGTCTGGTTTGGTACAATAAAGCCACGTAGAACACAACAAGTGGGGCCTGTTTTGCTTTTTTTCTTTTAATGTTTGTCTTAGCTGGGCACTAGCCTAGAATAGGTACCTAATATTCAAGCATATGGCCTCACTATTGCTATGCTTTTCATGGTAATGCTAAATTCTTAAAGTAAAGAATGAAAATGTCATTCTTTTACTTAAATTTTTAACATTACCGTGAAATGACTCAGGATGTTTGAGAGTGGTTTTGAACTCATTGGATTTCATATGGAGAAAGTAGAATTTTAGGTCTCACTCAAAATCCAACAGAGCTAACAATTTTCCAAGATTTCAGGATTGGAGGGATTGCAACACTACATTGGATTTTCTCATGTACGAGGGTATGGAACTAGTATTTAATCAAGAGCACCAATTCCTTTATGTACCTTGATGTTAGTGGCATTGGTTGTTGAACTCCTCTATCATGAGCCTACTAAAAAAATACCCATCACTCAAACAAATTCTTGATTTGACATGTTATTATTTTTTATCTTATTTTAGTGCTTAGAGGGTGATATTAATGACGATGATCCCAATATAGTCAATTATTTTGATGATATGTACGTATTTGTTGTAGCATAATTTTTTTGGATGCTAGAGGCCATGTGGAAGTTGTTCGCTGATGTATTTTCGATTTAGAGATGGACAACACTCAATGTTATTTTAGTTATGCACACCCTTACATGCTATATAAATGATAACTTTTGCTTATTTGTGTATAAATGGTTTGGATTCATATGGATGCACATGAATATATATGTTTTTCTATAAAATTTGAATATTTTATATGTTTTTGGTTGACTGGTTTTTTGGTCTGGTTTTTTTACCGATTTCCGTAAGGTTCTGACTGGCTCCCAGTCTGGGGGGTCTACCGGTTTAACGACCGATCTGGTTCGGATAACTATGGTCCCTACCTTTCTACACTTGTCATTTCATCACGGAATTCGATTTTGCTTGAGGGATTCTTGATGCCACTTGGGAAATTCGAATTTGCATGAAGGAGCATTGGGATTGTCACCCATTTGCTTTGGGATTGTCACCATTTGCCTTGGGATTGACTCCCAAACTTCTATATAATAGAGCCGTGGGCTCTCACTATGTATCCATTGAAAACGAGCTATTGTGCTTGGGAAAGCTCTGCTCTTATGGACACTCATGTTCATATTGCAATAAAAGACTTTGGGGTTCACATATGAGCTGTTGTTCTTCTTGACCAAGGTAATATCTTGATCATTGTGTTTCATTTTCTACTTATGCGATTGTGTTCATTAGTTTCTATTATGCTTTTAGAGATTTGTTAATGTGTAGCTATCTCACATTGACATTTGGTTTTGAGAGTTTGCTCTAGATAAAGAAAGTTTTAGTTGGTTTTCCAATAAATCTCTAAGATTTTTTTATCATTGTATTTCTTTTAACCTATGTGGATCTAATGTGTATTTGAAGTTGTGTAGAGACATATTTTGGATCAAGCCTCAAGCGTGAGGGGAAATTCTTGGAGGAATCATCCCACTCTTGAGCAAGTTCATTGAAGAACCCGCATTTGTCATCTTTCAAGGCCTCTGTAACAACCCATTAATAAAATTTTAAACTTTAAAACTTTATAATATATATATTATATATATATTTTAAATTTTATAAAGTATATAATTAGACTTTATAATATGAATTTATAAAACAGATCATTAAACTTTATAACATATATAAAGAAATGTTATAAAATATATCACTTAACTTTATAACATATATAATTTAAATGTTATAAAATATATCACTTAAACTTTATAGCATATATAATGTAAATGTTATAAAATGTCAATTAAACTTTATAACATTTATAATGTAAATTTATAAAAGATATCAGCGAACTTTATAACGTATATACAGGAAATGTTAAAAAACATAAAGGGAATTTATAAACGTAAATCTAAGCTGTCCTAAAGAATCTATATATATACCACAGTCCATTAATAAAGACGCGTCCAACCAACTGAATACTTATTACAGAGCGCAGAGGAAAGTAAGAAATATCTGAGAGCCATCAATGCGTGGAAGGCGGTGGCTGCAAGTGGGAGGGCGGCCACCGCCAGGCTGGTAAATAAATAGCAGAGGCCTGAACCGAGAGAGGGGGGGAAAAACAAGAGAGGAGCAGAAAGAACCAGGAGCAGAAATTCACCAGGAGAAAACCAGGAGGAAGTTAATTATCCATTGGAAGAGCTTTAAGCTGTTTGAGGTTCTGGGCACGGAGGGACAGAGAGCTTCTGTTGTGAAGTTTTCTGGATTGAGCAGCTAGGTTTGCTCAATCTGGCTGGGTGGTATTGGTCTCCCGGAGACTGGATCAAAACAGCCACGACAGCACCAGCAGAATCAGCAGCACCAGCAGAATCAATCGCAGTTGAGGTAAGTACAAATTTAAATTCTTCAGGCTTTCTGTACTTCAGATTCTAGTTACTGTTTTTGGTCATTACTCATGGTATCGGAGCTGCGTTCAAACCCTTTGGGACCTCACAGGCCCTGCACAGCTAGAGTTTCGTATAAACATACCTGTCTGCGCGTATAAAAAAAATCCCTGCGGCATGACTTTCTGTTGTACCGAAGCTATAGGTGTTAATGGCTTAGTTTGGACTGATACTGGGTCTGTCATAGATTAAGAAACAACCCCTCCGGTCCGAATCGTCGGAAAACCAGAAAATAAATATGCTTAAGTGACGTCCCAGTCAAACCGTCTATGGCGAATATGTAATTATAGTCTACATACAAGGAGGATTCACGGTGCAGAATCGCTGAATACGAAGGAATGGCAAGGGATCGAGGCACTGGAGCAGTTCCCAGCGAGAGAACTCCTCTTCTTAAACGATTATACTGTATGTTTACATTTTAAAGCATTGAAGTGGAGCGACAAGGGAGAAAAACGTTAAATTTTAAGCGTTTTATACTTGTCTCGAAGATTTCTTTTCTCGATTTTATTACATTGAAATAATTCGTGTTTTCCGTTTAAATTCTCCGCTTGTTTCAAAGTTCTCTCCTTGACCTGGAATACACGACAACCTCTTTTCGTTAGCTTCATATTCGCTTCCCTTCTTCGAATTTGAATGCGCGGTAATCACCTTTCTTGAGCTCCGAATTTGACGCATTCATACTTGTGCCGTAATCACCTTTCTTGAGCTCCGAATTTGACGCATTCATACTTGTGCCGTAATCGCCTTTCTTGAACTCCGATTTTGACGCATTCGCACCTGTGTTTCCTGATTTTGAATTTCATGTTCGTTAAACTAAGTAATATATTTTGTTTATCGACGCGTACCATTTATTTTTTTTTCTTTTTCACAATTTTTTTTAACCTTAAAATTTAGTTCACTGTAGCGTTAGCTTTGCTGTTAAAATACAGAGTCTGTTAGTTTAAATTTTTGGCTTTCATTTTGAACTCGTAATGCGGTATGCATTAATTTTGTTCTGAGCTCTAAATTTGGCGAACTAAAGTTTTATGTTGGGTACTCACGATAATCTGTATATGAATCTTTCGTTAAATTTGGCTAAAAAAATATCCAACTCTATGACCCGTACACCTCTTATAAGAGCTTTGATGATAGATACATCACTACAGTCACTGCTCAGCTGATTACCCGTTAAATATGAATTATGACCTGTATATATGAAGTAGTGAGACAATGGTGCCATCATATCATGGTGGACCTGCATTAAGGAGCAGCATGGTAACTGAAACATCGCAAATCGATGGTTTCTATTAGCTCCATATTTGCTTACCTGCTTCCATATTACATCAAAATAAATCATAGAATTATACATTTTACCAAACCATGCAATTCGAATAGTCAAGGCAAACTCCTTTAGTACTAAAACATCTAGTTCCAAAGTTCTGTTTGTCAAACCTTGGATCCAGCTTAAATCTTTATCAAAATAATCATCATCAATTACTCCCCTGACATGCTTGACTTCCTAGATTAAGTTTAACTATGATCTAAACTTTTGCAACATGCATATTACATAGTACTTCCTTATACCAAGAAATATAACTTTCATATACAAGCTTCTCAAACGTTTAACTAGTATGCAAGTACAGGGTCAGATTCTTCAAATATGAGTGAAAGTGAATTACTTATACAATCTGTGCCATTTGCCAACCACACTGTAGGGCTTCTTTGCCCTTTCTCACATAATATAAGATTTTCCGTATGTTTATCACATAATGTAAAGCAGTCTAGGATTTATGCTGGTAAAGTAAAAGCCATATATTTCACCAAATCGAAACAAGTCCGGAAATTGAGCAACTAATATGGTCAAAAAAAAAAAACTGGAGATACCTCTGCAACAAATGCACCTCCATACCAAAGTAACTATTAAAATCAGTGTTGCACTTATCCCCGATATATTCAAATGATTGCAATAATGTCACCAAACGGAAACCAACCTTGGGAATATATATCGTGATAATCTTCTTTTATGGATTTAGCCATATCCAAGTAATATATTCGGGATATAGTTATATGACCCCCTTAAAAGTAATAGTCAGATTGAGGTATGACAGATATGTTACCGATGTACGTTATAAACGAGACATCTAACATTTTCATTTTGTAAATGTTATTAGGTAAATAAACTTTACATGTCTTACCGTACGAGCTAAATAAACATACACTTCTGCATTATTCATATTAGGATAGAATACCCTGCATTAGGACAAGGAGGTCGCGAGACCATCCTCCTTGACCTCGGTACCAGTAAGATCCGCCTAGCGGGTAAAAATAGCAAAACTATACCTGTTTATAAATGTGAAGTTGCAAAGAAAATTGTGTGTTAAAAATTCAGTTACCCACCTCATTTTTTTTTTATATATATAAAATTTTATATTTTTTTCAGGGACCATTACCATGGTAAGGACGTATGAGCGACGACGACGTTACCAGGCAACATCATCACCATTAATGCCGCCACCGTCGCCATCACCATCCCCATCACCTTCGTCACCACCAAGACAACCGTCAATATCAAACGCTCCAACGCCAGAGTTGACTGTGATAATGAACTCTTTGGAAGCCTTATTGGAGACATTAAAGGAGTCAGCTAAGGCTAAAAACAAAGAGGAATTTCAGCATGTAGCCACCAGTTTAGCGGAACCACATAATTTGGAGCCTAGAGGATCAAGAGAAGACATCTCTAGAGAGCTTCAGAAAATTAGACTCCCAGAATTTTCGGGAGGTCGAGCTGGTGAACGCGCTGAGGCATGGTTGGAAGGGATGAACCGGTGCTTTAGGTTAAGAGAATATTCGCCTTCAGCAAAAACAAAAATTGCTGTGTTTCAACTAAAGGAAAGTGCCTTGATTTGGTGGGGAAACCTGGAAAAGCAGCTACACCTTACATCAGATAACGTTCCTTGGGATCTGTTTGAGGAAAGGTTCCGCGCGAAGTATTTATCTCCATACTTTCAACAACAGCAAGCCAGAGCCTTTCATACACTAATCCAGGGAAGTAAAACGGTGGAAGAGTACGAAATAAGGTTTATGGAGCTGGTAAAATACATTCACTACTTGGACTCTGATGAACGTCAAGCTGAACGCTTCATATTTGGGTTAAATCCTCGCATCAGAGCCTTGGTAAGTATGTGGAAACCGTCATCTGTAGCCGAGGCAGTCGAATGCGGCCGTTATGCAGAAGAGCACCTTGGAATCAAAAAGGATATAGGGCCAGCAGGGCCCTTACAATCAGGACTTCCAGGGAAGGCTCCCCGGAACTTCTTCAGAGGAGGTAGCTCGAGGCCACCTTACAGTAACAGGTTTACCCCAAATATGGGGACAAGAGTTCCCATGGCTGTAAACACTATAGCTGCGGAATCGTCCAACACCAGACCATGGGCATCGCGAGGGACTACCGGTAGAGGAAGGAGTGCGAGAGGAATCATCATGGGAGGACGCGGCTCGTTCTCTAGAAATTCACACCTTGATTCAAGAGGATCAGCGCAGCTCAATTGTTGGGGATGTGGGGGGCCGCATTTCCAGCGTAACTGCCCAGAAGCATCATCGGATATATTGCAAAGGACTGGGAAGGAGCCGATATCAGCCAATCGAAGTAATCATAGAATTCATGCAGTAGTCAACCACGACCAAGCAGCCCATCAATCCATTGTAGTGGAATCTTCAGGTATTATCAATGGTGTAAAACTCAAAATCTTATTTGATACTGGTGCCACAGATAGTTTCATTTTGTCATATGCATTAAACAAATGTGGGTTGGCAGCTCGTAGACAAAATGATTTCCACCAAGTGGAAATTGCCTCAGGAGAACTCCAAACCGTGGGCTTGAGTGTGGACCAATGCAAAATTGACCTGGGGGTCTGTTCGACTAAACTAAGAGTCTATGTCACAGCCTTAGGGACGTATGATCTCATCATAGGTATGGATTGGCTGGAAGCTCACCAAGCTTGGGTAGATTGTTATGGAAAAAGGATTTTGGGCTTAAATGATGAGGGAGAAGTAATCCAAATTCAAGGAATCAAGAGAGAAGTTTCTTTACGCTACATTTCGGCAATGCAGGTGAAGCGTTGTTTAAGAAAGGGTTGTCAGGCTTATGCAATTCACGAAGTAAGCCAGGAAAAGGGACCATCCTTAGAACAATATCCGGTGTTAGCCGAGTTCCCGGATGTATTTCCAAAGGAACTACCTGGATTACCCCCGGTAAGAGAATTGGATCTCACTATTGAATTAAAGCCAGGTACCCAACCGATCTCTAAAACGCCTTATAGAATGACAGCTCCAGAACTTCAGGAATTGCAAATCCAGTTGAAGGAACTACTCGATATAGGGCTTATCCGGCCCAGTACTTCACCTTGGGGCGCTCCTGTAATTTTTGTGAAGAAGAAAGATGGATCCTTAAGATTATGCATAGACTATCGAGACTTGAATCGAGCTACAGTAAAGAATCAATACCCTATGCCACGAATCGATGATCTTTTCGATCAAATGAAAGGAGCTGCTGTCTTTTCAAAATTGATCTTCGATCAGGGTATCATCAGCTAAGGATTTCTGAAAATGATATCTCTAAGACTGCATTCCGGACACGTTTTGGGCACTATGAATTTACTGTGGTACCATTTGGGTTAACAAATGCGCCAGCCGTATTCATGAATCTTATGAACAGTGTTTTCCGTCAGTATCTTGATAAATTTGTACAAGTCTTTTTAGATGATATTCTCATCTATTCCAAGAATGAAGAAGAACATGAAGAGCATTTGCGGCTAGTATTGTCCTGCCTTAGAGAACGTCATTTATATGGAAAACTGTCCAAGTGTTCTTTCTTTCAGGAAAAGATTCATTATTTGGGTCACATCATATCAGGTGAAGGGATTTCAGTAGATCCTGAGAAGGTAAAAGGATCATGGAATGGCCAATACCAAAAAAATGCACATGAGATACGAAGCTTTATGGGCTTAGCAGGTTATTACCGGAGATTTGTGGAGGGATTCTCCAAAATGGCAAAGCCAATCACAACCCTCCAGCGTAAAGGTGTTAAGTATGAGTGGACCGAGGAATGTAATAATGCATTCTCTGAACTCGAAAGACTACTCACCAGTGCACCAATCCTAAGAGTCCCCGATATGGGCAAGGACTTCACGGTATGTACTGATGCATCCAAGCAAGGGTTGGGTGCAGTGTTAATGCAGGATAAGGGAGTGATAGCTTATGCTTCCAGAAAGCTAAAACCTCATGAAGAACTCTATGCTACTCACGATTTAGAATTGGCCGCTGTAATGCTAGCTTTAAAGATCTGGAGACACTATCTGGTGGGACGAAATTTTACACTTAAGAGCGACCATCAAAGTCTACAATATTTGTTCACCCAAAGAGACTTAAATGCCAGGCAAAGACGATGGAGTGAATTCCTAAGCGAATATGACTTCGGAATATCGTATATTAAGGGAAAGGAAAATGTAGTAGCCGACGCCTTAAGCAGGAGACCCCGGATATTTTCCCTCATACCCATTAAAGTGGACTTAAGACAACGAGTACTAGATCGTCTTATAAAAGACAGCTGGTATTTAAAGGTGAGGGCAAGTCTTGAGGGAATTAAGGCAAAAGAATCTAAGTTTGAGGGTTATGAATTAGAAAGCGATGGGATCTTACGATTCCATGGAAGGATGTACATTCCTGATGATAAAGATCTTCGAGATACCATCCTTAGGGAAGCTCACAAAGCAGTATATTGTGCTCATCCTGGAGTAGGAAAATGTATGCAGATACCAAGAAACTCTTCTTTTGGGCAGGCATGAAGCGTGATATCACTCAATTTGTTGCAAAATGTATGGAATGTCAGCAAGTAAAGGCAGATCATTGTCACCTAGCGGGCCTCTTACAACCCCACGACATTCCTGTGTCTAAATGGGAGACCATTTCTATGGATTTTATCACTGGACTACCTCTTACTTCTCAAAGACACAATGCCATTCTGGTAGTGGTGGATAAATTAACAAAAAGCGCCCATTTGATTCCGGTAAGAGATACTTATGATGTTGCTGACGTGGCTCGGGTATTCATAAATGAAATTATCAGATTTCATGGAGTACCTAAGAAGATTATATCCGATAGAGATTCGCGATTCACTTCCAGATTCTGGACGTGCATGCAGACAGCCTTAGGTACTCAGCTAAATTTAAGCACGGCTTACCATCCTGACACTGATGGGCAAACTGAAAGAGTAAATCAAGTACTTGAAGACATGTTGTGAATGTATGTAATGGATCAGCAATCACACTGGGAAAAGTATTTACCCTTGGTTGAATTCGCATACAACAACAATTACCACAGTTCGATTGGGATGCCTCCATTTGAAGCTTTATATGGCAGACCTTGCAGAACACTGTTAAGTTGGGACAGGTTAGAAGATCGAGTGATAATAGGACTAGAATTAATCCATGAAATGGAAGCGCAGGTCAGTCGGATTAGACAGCGATTAAAGGAAGCACAGGATAGACAAAAGAGTTATGCTGATGCTCACCGAACTGATAGGAGGTATGAAGTAGGGGACTAGGTCTTCGTCCACATCAAACCAAATAAAAGTACTATTCGATTCGGAAAAGGGACAAAGCTGTCACCCCGATTTATAGGACCGTTTAAAGTCGTGGAAAGAATTGGACCTGTTGCCTATCGTCTTGCCCTACCACCCCACCTGCATAGAATTCATAATGTATTTCATGTTTCTGTATTAAGACATTATGTAGCTGATCTATCTCATAACATCCAGTGGAGAGAATTGCAGGTATCAGACGAGGGAGTCATAACGGTCGAACCTTTACGTATACTGGAACGTAGAGTTCGACAGTTGAGGAACCGTTTGGTGGACCAAGTTAAGGTCCAATGGGACAAGTATAGCCCTGGATCAGCAACTTGGGAAAATACAGAGGACATCTGTCAGAGATACCCTAATTTATGTCCATTTTGAAGACCTTTACAATATGTTTTATATATATATTTACTTCAGTACAGTCAGAGACTCAGAAACATTTGAATGATTTTTGTGTAAACATGAAACTTTATGACGTAATATATGTTTAGATTTCGGCTGGTACATGGATACCAAAATAATATATATGTAGATCGTTTTACTAAATTATAGATGTCAAGTAAAGTTAAAGGCCGTTAAATGATTTTACTTCTGATAGAAATTAAAACAATATAAATCTGTTTCATTTATGCATGTCAAAAATGAGCAACTGGAAGTGAATAAATCCTAAGTAAAAGTCCAACTACATACATAGAATATGACAAATTATGTTATGTTGTAGTATCATATGTAAAGAATACATGAGTTATTTTGAATATGTTGATGCACATTTTACAAATACATGGGTAAGTGTATGATTGCAGATAGACTATGATTGCCGATAAATGATCTAATTTTCGGGATGACCACGTGATGACAGAACCTCAGACCGATTAAAGCTCAAAGTGATTCTATGATAGGGTAGTAGCCCTAATTTTACTGGGAGGGGTGTAGGTGTTACCCACCGTTTATCCTCCGAACCCTGGAGTCATGGGAGGACTGTGCGAGTCACGCTCCCCTAGACGTGTGATGATGATTGCCGGATGCCTACTGGGAATCAGGTCGGTATAGCCGACGCTGTTACCTTCGTGTTATGAATGGTTAGGTCAGTAAATTTGACGCCATGGCATACTCTAGTAGAGGACGGATAGGATGGGAGCAGAAGAGATTAGGGAGGATAGGATGAGTTTGAATAGCTTAGGGACCTGGATAGAAAAGGTCATGTCCATTAAAACCTTGAACCTAAAGCTCTAACTTCGGGACGAAGTTTTCAGAAGGGGGGATGTATGTAACAACCCATTAATAAAATTTTAAACTTTAAAACTTTATAATATATATATATATATATATATATATATATATATATATATATATTAAATTTTATAAAGTATATAATTAGACTTTATAATATGAATTTATAAAACAGATCATTAAACTTTATAACATATATAAAGAAATGTTATAAAATATATCACTTAACTTTATAACATATATAATTTAAATGTTATAAAATATGTCACTTAAACTTTATAGCATATATAATGTAAATGTTATAAAATATGTCAATTAAACTTTATAACATTTATAATGTAAATTTATAAAAGATATCAGCGAACTTTATAACGTATATACAGGAAATGTTAAAAAACATAAAGGGAATTTATAAACGTAAATCTAAGCTGTCCTAAAGAATCTATATATATACACCACAGTCCATTAATAAAGACGTGTCCAACCAACTGAATACTTATTACAGAGCGCAGAGGAAAGTAAGAAATATCTGAGAGCCATCAATGCGTGGAAGGCGGTGGCTGCAAGTGGGAGGGCGGCCACGGCCAGGCCGGTAAATAAATTGTAGAGGCCTGAACCGAGAGAGGGGGGGAAAAACAAGAGAGGAGCAGAAATTCACTAGGAGCAGAAATTCACCAGGAGAAAACCAGGAGGAAGTTAATTATCCATTGGAAGAGCTTTAAGCTGTTTGAGGTTCTGGGCACGGAGGGACAGAGAGCTTCTGTTGTGAAGTTTTCTGGATTGAGCAGCTAGGTTTGCTCAATCTGGCTGGGTGGTATTGGTCTCCCGGAGACTGGATCAAAACAGCCACGACAGCACCAGCAGAATCAGCAGCACCAGCAGAATCAGCCGCAGTTGAGGTAAGTACAAATTTAAATTCTTCAGGCTTTCTGTACTTCAGATTCTAGTTACTGTTTTTGGTCATTACAGCCTCATCTTGCGATTTTGTGTTGCAGGGATCCTTGGCTTTTAGCTTTTGTTTCAAATCCAATTTCATTTAAAATTATGTCTCAATTTCTTGTGCTAATAACGATTTTATTTTGCTCTTGAAAAGCTTGTTGGAGATTAGGCAAAGAAAGGAGTTTTGCTCCAATTCCTTATTCTAAATTTTGTAGAATATCTGTTTGTAGATGAAGTGTGAGGGGAAATTCTTGGAGAAATCATCCCCCTCTTGAGAAAGTTCATTGAAGAACCCACATTTGTCATCTTTCAAGGCCTCATCTTGCAATTTTGTGTTGCGGGGATCCTTGGCTTTTAGCTTTTGTTTCAAATCCAATTTCATTTAAAATTATGTTTCAATTTCTTGTGCTAATAACGATTTTATTTTGCTCTTGAAGAGCATGTTGGAGATTAGGCAAAGAAAGGAGTTTTGCTTCAATTTTTTATTCTAAATTTTGTAGAATATCTGTAGATAATATTTGCTAACATTACTCTTTGTTTTACACTAAGTTTAAGTGTGGGTTTTGCAGAAAATTCAGATTTATTTATGGACTATGCTCACCCTTTGTGTTGACAGGATTGAGAAAGCTAAAGTTTGAAAGCTTTTGTTCTCTTTGACCATTTTTTGTAGGATCTGAAGAGCATTTGAGCATTGACTTCAAGGAGGCTGTGGACATTTTGGGATAGCAGCTAACTAGCTTGGCCGTGAGCCTTTTGGTCCTTGTAATTTTCAGATTTCAAGTGTTGTCCATTGGCCATTGTGGTTGCCACTTCTTGGAGGGAGACACTAGTTCCTAAGGATCTCTATCTTGTAAATGTCTCATTTTTCTTTGGGGCAGCGCATTAAGGGGCCTGTTGTCGCACAAAATGTCTAGGCACCGCGACAACGGCTCAGATCGGGGGCTGTCACCCTGATCCCCAATCTCTTCGTTTAAGCTGTCTCCCAATAGCAAACTAAGGGGGGTAGACCCTACGGAAATGGAATGAAGGAGAACTAGTTGGGAACCAACCAGTTTGGGAGACACAGTTAAGCGACCAAGTACTTGTTTTAGATTTAGCAAGACTTATAGGATTCGATTAGATTTAGACGATTGATACCAGTGCCTTATGGAGTCAACTATCTTGCTAGGAAATTTAGGACCAAGTAATTGATGAGCAACTGTTGCTTGGATGAATAACTATCTTATATGAAATGTAGATCCTAAAACTAATGTGAGATCCAAGAATCTTGGTTAATTTTAGTTAAGTGACTATCTAAGTTTTAACCCTTCGATCCTTTCTATATTGAGCCTGATTATGTAGTAAGTGGCAGAGAGAAGATAAGGTGAAGCACACTAAAGTGTGATTAATGATACCTCTCTTGAAAATCTAACATACCTGGTGCCTCTGGCGCTGCAGAGAGCTGTGGCTCTAATGATTGCAAGGTCACCATACATGTTTCTCAAGCAAAGGTGGATGGATACCTATCTTTCTATCGACCAAGCTTATGCTTGGAAGTAAATTTTAATTATGCATAACTAACTTAATATGCAAATGCACGAGATGAAGCTAGATCAAGGATTGAAAGCGCTTATATCACGCTTTATTTGTGAGTTATATGCCAAAGCCTTAATTGCCAAAATAAATATTCACTTCACAAGACAATCACTGAATGATAAACTTTTTAAAACATTCAGCTCAACAAAAATATCACAGTATAATGCTCAATATGAAATTAAATCACAAGTTTATCACTTCAATTTATCTAAATTATTTCCAATGCAATTATAGCTCAAAGAGAACAAAAACTTCTTCACAATTCTTCAATATCGCCCTCTCCTCGATATAATGCCAATTATGTAAATGCTCAAAATACTCAATTTAGGAAACGTAAAATATACAATTTTCCACAAGTCCGCGATAGAGTATTCAACAACTACTTGAAAATTTTCGAAAATTAATTATCCAAGAAATATCCAATAATGTCAAGTAAATAAACCCACACTTAGAGTGATTAAAAAAATATTTAAAATCCAATGCCATTGATCATGAAATTTAGCATGCAGAAGACTTAAGCACTTAAATTTCGAAAATTAATTACCAGGAAAAACCATGACATTTAAATGCTAATCAAACAAATACTTAGAAGCAATTTCGGAATTTAATTGATTTTGTTAAGTAATTCCAATCCAGAAAATATATATATATATATATATATATATATATATATATATTTTTCCTATAGTTGAACTATAGAGATATTAAAAACTAAGCTATGTCGACTATAAGGTATTTGTTTTCCACAAATCAAATTTTCTTCCTAAGGGTTTTATAAAACTAAATAGAAATCCAAAAATTTATTTTTTTGATTTTATCTTTAACATGCTAATATTAAAAATTTTAAACAAAAATTTAAATTTAAAATAGTTAATTTCTTTTTTAAATGTTAAAAAAATCTAAACTATGGCTAAATATTAAAAGGGGCAAAGTCACTTAACAAGATTTACAAAGGTTCTATTTTTTCTTTTGTGAATTAGGTAAAAATTGAGGAGCAAGAATGGAGGGTTCAGATGTAGGTTCGAGGGAGACAAAACTACACAGAGGAGGCAACGAGGAGATGGGAAGATGCACAGAGGGAGAGGAGCTGTGTGAGGAAGGAAAGGAGGACGAGCTAGGGTTGCATGAGCAAGAGGAGAAGCAAAAAGGAGAAAGGATGCTGGGAGCATAGGAAACTTAGCTACGTGGAGGAAGGGAGAGCTGAGGGAGAAGGAATTGCGAGAGGAAGAAGAGGAAGACGTGAGGAGGAGCTGCGATAGGGCAACAACAAAGGGAGAAGGGCCAATGCAAAAGGGAAAAACTCAGATTTCGTAGAGAAAAAGGGATGAGGGCTTGCAGCAAAAAAAGAAGAAGGGGAAAACGCAGGCAGAGGAAAGGAGAAGAAATGAGGGGAAAAGCAGAAGAAAACACAGAGGGTGAAGGAAAAAACGTAGGGATGGAAGAGGGAAAAACGCAATAAGGAAGAGCAGCGATTTGAGGGAGCAGAAAACGAAAAACAAAGAGGAATGAAGCTGCGATTTAGGGAAGAAAAAACAAGCAGCAAATGAAGAGCCTCAAGGCAGCAAACTAGAGAAAAAAAATTGATGTATGGTGATTCAGAATTTGTGATCAAGCAAGTCAAAGGTGAATATCAAGCTCATCATCCGTGAATGGAACAATATAGAAATGCAGTTTTAGATATTCTTAGGATGTTTACACTTTCGGTTGTACCAAGGAGTCAGAATCTTATGGCAGATTCATTAGCTACAACTGCGGGTAATTTCAAAATCCCCATCTTTTCAAACAAGAAGTTTGAGATTCATGTGAAGCATCTACCCTCTGTTCCTGACAACTTGCGATATTGGCAAGCATTTTGGGATGAAAAACAGGCGAATAACTTTCTTCAAAGTGAATGAGAATTTGAGAATTATTCCATGGATGAAGTTTATGACAACGATGATCAAGTCATCGAGGCAACCCAAGTTGATACATTACAACTGAAGGACAACAATATTTCGAAAGGTCTTGTACCTTTGGAAGACTTGTTTGATCATGATGATGTAGCAAGGAAGCCTACATTGGTTCCTACAGAGAAGGGTGTTGAAGACGTGAACATCGGAACAATAGACAAACCAAAACTGATCAAGCTGTCCAAATCATTATCTCCTGAGGTAAAAGAGAAATACATTCAATTAATGTCTGAATTTTCTGATATTTTCGCTTGGGATTATGCAGACTTGAAGGAGTATGATAAGAAAATAATCCAACACACCATCCCGATTAAGCCCAATCAAAAGCCCTTAAGACAAAAGTTAAGAAGGATTAACCCAAGGTTGCTGCCATCCACAGAGAATGAAATTAACAGACTTTTCAAGGCGGGCATAATTGTTCCCATCAGATTTTTTGAGTGGATATCAAATCTAGTCCTGACGAGAAAGAAGACCGGAGAAATTAGGCTCTGCGTAGACTTCAGAAATTTAAACAAAGTATCTCTGAAAGATAATTATCCGCTTCCCAAAATGGACCATATCCTTCAGAGAGTTGCTGGTGCTTCCTTACTGTCACTTTTGGATGGCTACTCTGGTTACAATCAAGTTTTAGTGCATGAAGACGATTAGGACAAGACAACATTCACCACACCTTCGGGTACATTCAAATATGCAAAAATGCCATTTGGTCTCAAAAATGCAGGGGCCACTTTTCAGCGTGCCATGGACATAGCCTTTTCAGATGAAAAGGATGTTTTTTTAGTTGTATACTTAGATGATGTAACCGTATTTTCGCATTCAGATGATGAACATTTGCGTCATTTAAGAGTCATTTTTCAGAAATGTAGAAAGTTTGGAATCTCTCTCAATCCGAAGAAAAGTTTGTTTGCTATGGAGGAAGGCAAACTTCTCGGCCACATCATTTCGAAGGATGGCATTCGGATTGACCCTTCACGAGTAGAAGCCATTCAACAAATTGACTTCCCTCGCAGCAAGAAAGAAATCCAAGCATTCAATGGTAAGATGAATTTCTTACGCAGATTTATTCCTAATTTGGCTGAACATCTTAGAGAAATGACCAATATGTTGAAAAAGGATAATGAGGTGAAGTGGTCCGAAGAACCATTACCCCTGTTTTAATCAGCCCGGATTACTCCGATGATTTTATTATATTTTCATTTGCTTCTGAGCATACCATGGCAGCAGTACTAATGCAAAAAAGAGATAAAACCGAACTACCAGTTGCATTTTTAGTTACAACATTAGCGATGCAACCCTTAAGTATAACATCATTGAGAAACAGGCCTTGGCTTTGGTAAAGGCGATCAAAGATTTCAGAGTTTACATTTTACATTCCCATACTCTTGCTTATGTGCCTAATGCAACGGTAAAAGAAGTTCTTGTGCAAAATGACCCGGAAGGTAGAAGAGGTAGATGGATAGTAGCATTATTAGAATATGATCTTGAGATCAAGCCTACCAAGCTGATCAAGGGTCAAGGCTTAGCCAAACTCATGGCCGAGTCAAACCTTCATGCTCTAGATATCAACCTTGTAGCAGCATTTTCCAATAATCAAGAAGAAGTGGATCTCATTCAGGTATTTGAAATCTTTCTATCATCCCCATGATATTCTGATATTATTTATGTGCTTCAACTTCTAAATCCCCCTCCAGGCATGTCTCAGGCTAAGAGTAGGTCATTGAAGTTGAAGGCTTCCAAATATTGTATCATGGACAACGCACTTTATTGGAAAGACCTTGGAGGTGTGTTGCTGAACTGTTTGACCGAAGATGAGTCCAAAGAAGTAATAAATGAATTCCACAAAGGAGATTGTGGGGGGCCACTTGTACTGGAAGACCACGGCCAACAAAGCATTGAGAGCGGGTTACTATTGGCCTACACTTTTTGCAGATATCTACAAGGCAGTGATGAGTTGTCACGAGTGTCAAGTTTTCCAAGGTAAAAGAAAGCTTCTTCCTTTGCCTCTACAACGTATATCAGTTAGTGCACCTTTTCAGCAGTGGGGCATAGATTTCATAGGTGAGATCAATCCATCATCATCCGCACAACACAAGTGGATATTGACAGCTACAAACTACTTTACGAAGTGGATCGAAGCGATCTCAACCAGGCAAGCGACAGATTCAGTTATCATTCAGTTTTTAGAAACTAATATCTTGTACCGTTTTGGTTGTCCTAATAAGATTATCACAGACAACGCGACATCATTCAAGTCCAAAAAGATGACCGAGTTTTGTGACAAATACAACATTAAGTTGGGACATTCTACAACATACTATCCGCAAGGAAATGGTTTGGTGGAGTCCTCCAATAAATCCTTAATCAACATCATCAAGAAAATGTTGGAGGCAAACAAAAAGAATTGGCACAAAAAGCTAATCAATGCATTATCGACAGATCGGGTGAGTAGTAAGAAATCTCTTGGGCTTTCTCCTTTTTAGATTGTGAATGGAGTAGATACGATTTTTCCTTCATCATTAGCAGTACCGGTCATGAAATTGTTACAAGAAGCAGGAAGTGAAGAGAATGATATTCACCGTCGAATCAATCAAATGATTCACCTACAACAGACACGGGATGAGGTATTTGAGAACACCTCTAAGCTTCATGAGAGGATAAAGAGAATCTATGACTGGAAAACAAAGGAAGATGGCTTCAAAATTGGAGATGTGGTGCTTCGTTGGGATGCCATAAATGAAGACAAGGGTAAGCATGGTAAATTTGAAAACCTATGGAAAGGCCCTTATCGGATTTCAGCTTTCCGAGGACAAAATGCTTTCTTGTTGGATGAGATGAATGGAGAACCATGCGTAGGGGGGACCAATCAATGGTAGGCTCCTGAAGCACTATCTTTTCTGAATTGTCTTGGTTTCATTGTACATACAATTTAATTTTCTGCAAGTGTGAAGTAGAAGATCACTGGAGTTCGGAGCTCGAAGTGAAGGCCATGGAGCTTCACTAATTTTCTGCCATTTTTAGTATTCAGTCCTTAGTCATGTAAATCAATTTTGAGTTATTTGAGTCCGTCAGCATTTACTCATGCATTTCAGTTTAAGTATTTGATCGTATTGGCCCATATGGTTAGGCACTTGGTCTACGGTGTTCTTGACACCTCCAAGGCGCTACCATCCCCAAATAAGGCCGATGTTAGAGTCAGTATTTGCATATTGCCATCAGTGATCAAAACTCCTCTTCTATATCATATTAGTGTCCCATGTTGAAATTTTTATCATTCTACGTAGGTCGTCATGCAAAAAATTTACTCACTGATGGTAGCCCAAGTCAAAATCCCACTCTCCCTCAAAAAATCAATATTTGATGGCCCACCTTTCTGTGTCTTACTGAGCATACATTCATTTTAAAGGCTCATTTCATCATGTCTTATGTCAGTCAAGTCTACATAAAGTCTGGTTATTCAAGGTCCCATTAGGTCACTAGGTTTCATTCCTCCAAGGTCCAATAAAAACACCATTCACTGTATAAGGCTTACAAAAGCATGAGAGTGAAAGAAATAATATCCCTTTTTCATTCAAAAAGGATTTGCAAGCATGTAACTATGGTTGCCAGAGGTCTAATTTTCATTCCAAAAGTATAATTTTTGTTTCAGATTGTAATTTTATTTCAAAAAGAGAGATGTAATAATTTAATTTATTTATGTAATTTTATGTTTATCATATGTAATAAGTCACTATTCCTAGCTGTTTCTCAAACTCTATTGCCAATATCATCCAAGCACTATTCAAAAGTAAAGATTGCCAAAATTCCAGCATCATCCACCTGCAAAGGAAAAAGTCAGAAAGGAAATTAGCAAAGAGGTCAAAAAGGTGAAATGAAACATTAGAAAGTGGGTTTTAAATTTAAAAGATCGAATTCACTCAATTGTAAAGGAATTCTTGGCTTCAAACTCAGCCTCATTTGCCTCTTACCACTGATTGAGCAAACCCCAAGAAACCCTTTTCACAGTTCAGGGTGAAAATCAGTAGAACAGAGCAGGCGCTGCACTTTTTCTTCTGGCGCTGCGCGTTCTCTTCTGGCGCTGCGCGTTCCCTTAGGGCGCTGCACGTTCCCTTAGGGTGCTGCGCACTTTGCATTGGCGCTGCCCACTCTGCATTGTCGCTGCGCGTTTGTCTAGGAAGGCTACAGTCACCTCCTCAGCTCCTCCAAAGTGCATTCAACCTCCAAACAAGTAAGTAACAGCTAAGGAATGTGTTTAACTTCCTCCTCAAGTCACTCCCAAGGTGTTTGAAAGGTTTAATTGAAGATTTGGTTTAATTCTATATCCAAACCCTAGATCTCCCCCAAAAACTACCTTTCACTCTCAATCCCTTTTATACACTCCCCTACACCTTCCTTCCCTTTCCCTAAACCTTTTTATCCTAGATACCCTCTAATCCTTTGTCCCAAAACCCTAATTCCTAGGTGATACAACTACCTAGGCTCCCAAACCTCCTATATTGCAAACAATTTCCCTCATCCCCAAGCTATCATACTACTACCCTATAGCCCCCTCCATTACATATATCCCTTCACCCATCATCTTCATATTTACCCTTCCCCATTTCCTATTTCCATAAAACTACATTCCCACTACCTTACACATCCCTAGGGTTTGATATTAAACACCATGGCAAATGAGGAATACAAACCACACAATGAGGAAGAGGAAACAGATAGAGAAGAAACAGAGGTCAAGAAAGCTCACAAAGGAGGCCAGATGCACAGATTTGAGCCCATAGATCTCAGGGAACTCTAAGCATCCCCTATGACTGTGACATCCTTCAAATGGCTATGCTTTTATGATTTCTGTGAGCAAGTTCAGGCAGTCCAACACCATCCTGAGTTGACTAGGCTTTTCATATCTAAACTGCGAGACAACCAGGTCACTCTAGCAGGTATCACTTTTACTCTATCTACTACCGTTATATCAGTTGCCATCGAGATCCCAGATGTTGGGGAGAAATGGTTTAAACAAGGTGATTTGGAGAGGCATTATTATGAGCCTTACATGAAACCAAGGTACCGAAATGAAAGAAGGGGCTATTTTCCTTTTTCACACCTCCTTGATAGATATGCCCCAATGATGAAGATTATTATGAAATATTTTTCATGTGAAGGTAGATTTTCTAGGCTCTATTCTTATCATATCTGGCTTTTAATGCATTTCACTAGGGTAAAAATGCTCACCATACCCTACTACCTTTTTCGGAGTGTTGAGAAGATGGCCTACATTGCCCAAAAGAGGGAGTATAAAGATCAAATGAAGAGTCTCTTTCATCATTCCCTCATTAAAATCATAGTTCTTTATCATCTCAAGGAACTCAACATTGCATGGAGTACCTTCATAGCTAACCCCATATTCACTCCTTCATCTATTCAATTTTCAAGGCATCCCTTCATCATCTCATCCTTCCACCTCCATTCCTCCATCTCAGCCCATAGATCATTCATCCTCATCTGATGAGTTAGCCTCACCATCACCTCCATCATCACCATTCCATGAGCATATTCATTGATCCAGGTGGATGTTGGTGGCCACCCACCTATCCCATTTGGACCCCCACAACTGTCTCTTTCAGTTTTTCAGTTTCATTAATTATAGCACAATTTACTATTTTTAGCAGTTTTTCGGGTCCTAAACTTCCGGAGCTGTTTTGAGGCCCTAAACGACGTTTTTTGGGAAATCTATTGCCAACGATTTTTCTGTCAAAAAATCGTCTTTTCCGTTGTAGTCCTCAGAGATATCTTTCCAACGGGCTATCATGCGCGTCAAACGGAGATAATACGACCAATTCGCGACTCCGGGAAGTCGATGTACCAACTTACCCAAAAACGGGGCCCACAATTTGGCGTTTCATCTTCTAGGGTTAGGTTTTGGAATGTGAAGGGTTTTCCATTGTTTCTCAACAATAAATAGGCCTTCGAGCCTCATTGTAACACGGTTCAGAACAGTTCAGAGGCATGTAGCCGCCACATCTCTTCTCAGAGATCAACTACCATCGCCCTAGCTGGTTTATTTCTATTTCCGGTTGTAAGCATATTTCAGTATTTTACAGTAATGAAATGAAGTATTATTTCCGTTTGACGCGCATGATAGCCCGTTGGAAATATATCTCCGAGGACTACAACGGAAAAGACGATTTTTTGATAGAAAAATCGCTGGCGATAGATTTCCCAAAAAACGTCGTTTAGGGCCTCAAAACGGCTCCGGAAGTTTAGGACCCGAAAAACTGCTAAAAATAGTAAACTGTGCTATAATTAAGGAAACTGAAAAACTGAAAGAGACAGTTATGGGGGTCCAAATGCGATAAGTGGGTGGCCACCAACATCCACCTGGATCATTCATTCACCTAACAGAGATGAATTCAGAGAGCAAGAACACATTGAACAGGGTGAGGTCATCAAGCCTAAGGGGGCTGATTTGGGCACTTTGACACATACTTATCAGAGAGGACATAGGCAAGTGTTTGCCCCACAGATTGTGGGAGGGGCCTTGCTTTCTTCATCAGCAAAGCAGGTAAAGAAGGGCAAGGAGAAGATGACAGAGAGAGATCCAGTAGCAGGAGGAGGACCTCCATGAGATAGAACAGGATTTTGACTTAGTTGACCTAAGTGAGCATGATGACAGTGAGAGCACAAACATTGTCATCAAAGAAAATGATGCATTCATCGGGGAGCTTCAGGTCAACTTGCAGAGGGCAAAATACATCATCACATATTATGAGCAGGAGAACAAGCAGTTTGAGACCAAACATGAGCTCATGGAGATTTAGCTCATCAAGGCAAAGAGGGAGGCTGAAAAGGCTAAGGCTTTACTTGATGAAGGATATGGAGAATATAGTGACCAGTTGGAGGAACAGGTGCCAAGAAAGGCCAAGGACCAGAGGCCTAAAAAGAGCATTGGAGCTAGAAAAACAGAAAGAGGCTGAACTAGCTAATGAGCTAACCCTAAATGAGCAATTTGCCAAAATGATCAATGAGAACTGGGAGCATTGGCTTGAGAGGGTAAACAACCATCTTGAAAAGCTCCTAGACATGGCCAAAAGGGACATTGACATTTAGAGAAAGATGGCAAAGTATTATTGCCAAAGAAATCAAATAGCAAGGGCAAAGCTCAAGGCTGCCAAGGCAAGAATTGAAGCCCTAAGTCACCAAGGAGAGAAGAAGAAGCTTGATATACTTGCAGAGGCTTCACTCCATGCCTAGCAACATCAAACATCAGCTCCTTGGCCAATTTTGAAGACTCTTGGCTCATTTTTTTGTAAAATTGTTTTTCCTGTCTTTTTTGACGCAATTTCATATCAGCTGTTTGGTCAAACGCGCAGCGCGCACTTTTTTGAGGAGGAATGGAAGCCACCAATGGATTCAGAAGGACCAAGACATCCAGAAAAACCATGTTTCCAGCCCTGGAAAGCAAAATTGGCACGTGAAAAAGGCAAAAAACCACCTAAAAATCATGTTTCTGCCTCATTTCGAGACCAGGCGCTACGCGTTTGAGTAGTCTTGGGAGAATGGAGTTTTGGAGGGTCAAATCAAGCCCGTTTTGAAAACCAAGGGCAATTTTGGAAACTAGACAGGATAAGCTTTCCAATGAGCTATCCTGGGCTAAATTTGGACATCAGGATGGTAGGTAAAAATTAGCATGAAGATGGCGCTATGCGTTTGACACTGGCGCTGCGCGTTTGATAGTTGGCCCAGTTTTTCACTGTTTCTCTACAAAATTAATTTTTACTATGGGAAATCAATGTTTTACTGATGTAATTGATGTGGTTGATGTAATTATTATGTTTTTACTATTACTAGGGTAAGTACATTAGGTAAATGGCCTCGATGACTTGTAATGAATCAGTTTGCTTAAGTTAGGGATAAGTCACTTTGACCACCCTACACTCTAGCTATCAGTTTAGTTTTTGTTGCAACTGCTCCTCCTCTCATGGATTCGACCCTTGAGGCTAGGATGAGTTGGTTTGAGGCCTATATCATGTAATTTCTCAGTCATTCTACAGGTTGGACTCTATTGGATGATGTATTAGTGTCTTAAACTTTGGCATGAAATATATTGGATGAGTTGCAACTATTTTGGTGGGATTCCTGTGGCATGGTATTTTGATATTGTTTCGTCTTCAGTTACATATGTATGAATGTTTTGTACCTTTCATGATCCATTTCACTTTAAAATTTAAATATGTTTGATTTTCAAGGTGTGATAAGTAGAATTCATCTTCTATGGTCTGTTTTGGGAAAATCATCATAAATTGTTTCATTTCTTCAGTTTAAAAAGAATTCATGGTTTTCGTGCTCTTTTTAGCACCTCACTAGTCTAAACCATTTCATCACTATACTACAAAGTGTTAAAGTGACTTGCCTACCTTGCCCCATCAGATGTCTGCAATTCTGATTGTCTTTGGCCATGACCTAGTTCATTCTCTGACCTAATTCACTCATCCAGTGACTATTCCAATCAAAATCAAATCAAACAATCCCCTGAGCTACTATATCTAGCTTAAAACCCTGATCTATCCAGCCCTGTTCGCTGTGATTCTTTGGAGAGAGTCCTCTCCGGCTTGGTAGGGCTAGCTACTACGTCAAAAGATTGGTCTGTGGTTACCTTAGCTGGACTCTTCCTTAGCCTTGGAGATCCAGAGGAGTGATAACAAAGTCCACCTAAAGCCAACTAAATACAAAGAGAAAAGAGCACTCCACTATAAAATCCCTAAAGATACAACCAAACAAGCAACTTCCAAGTATTTCTGCTCCGGGTGATGAGGACCAGACACTAAAATACAAGAAAGCGAAGATAAGGACCCTCCGAAGATAGTTTGGGATAATTATGGCCCAAGACTACCAACAAAGGTATCAAAAACAGTTACACTGACCTCCAGAGAATAACCTTTGCTGGTGCAAGTACCTGAGCTTTGTAAGGGCATCCTCCAAAAGTACTATGAAAGTGATACAACGTCTGTCTAAGGTACCACGGGTATTCCCCCCTGCAGATACCTGTGTTGTCCCTATAATAGGCAACTAAGGTCACCAATTTGAAATCAGAAGCCGAGCGGAACAGTCATGGGCGTGGGATCCAACAAGTAGGAGAGGGGGTATCTCTCTTTCCATGTCTTCACTTGTCCTCGTGCTTAACTCATGTGTTAGAAGAGCTTTCCCGGACAGCTTAACGAGATTGGATTTGCACTCGTTAATCAATTTCTATGTTTCAGTTTAGAGTGGATTTGGAGAGTTTACTCTCCACACACCTATTCCAAGGGCCCTAAATGCGCTAGAGTAATTGATGTATCTATGGCACAAATAAAAATCTAGTTCATTTTAATTAAGCGCTTATTTTAAGTGGTTTTTTTTAAGACATAGGGAAACGAAAGTGCAACTGATGGTGTTTTGACTCTAATAAATCAATAGAAAACCTAGCTACATGAAAATGCAACTCTTTTTCTTCAACGAAAAGTGATTTCTACAAAGGTTCTACAATTTTACTTAATAAAGTAAAATTTTATTTTTATTTTTATTTTTTCATTCACACATTCAAAAACTAACAAAAAGAACTAAATGATGTCTATAATGCATCTAACCTAATGCACACTAGTATGCAAATGCAAAATTCAATTAAAGCTCTTAACAAACAAATGTGTTCTTTCACGGACCAAAAGCCAAACTTTGACAAACAAGGAGAAACAGATATCCAAGAAAAGATCTCCCATGCGAAGCAAATTCCAACTTCAAACAAAGATTTACGCATTTGTTGATAAACAAAAAGATCAAAACGAAAAACCAAAAGAAAGAAAAGGCAAAAACAAATGTTTTTTCTTTTCTTTTTAAGGACTTTGAATAAAAGTTTCAAGAAGGGAAAGCAATCAATGACCTCAAGATCAAAATGAAGCGAAAAGACACCAAAGTTCACCAACCATAAACAATCACCGAAATGATAAGACCAAAGTGACTAAGAGGTCAAAAACACTTGAACAACTTGATTTGAAAGACACAAAAGATTCATAAAACAAAAGATTTTAGAAGACCAAAATCTTTCACTGAACCAAAAATGCAAAGACCTTTCTCAAACAAGCAAGAAGAAACAAAAAGAGGCAACTTCAAGAATGCGAATGAAGCAATGAAAAGATTGGATCATAAAACAATTTGAAAAGCAACTCTCTATTCCAAATGCACAGAACAATCAAACACTTTACCAAAATGTTTGAAATCCACTCAAAAGTACAAAACTTCACAAAATAGCAAACCCTAGGTTGACAAAATCTTTTTGCAAAAAGAGACAAAGAAACTGACACTACTAAGAAACCAGATCATTCCAGACTGCAAATGACTCTAAAAGAGCAAGAAATCCATGCTACTTCCCAAAATTGGAGGAAAAAATTTGAAAATTCAAAAATTCCTAGATATATGCGGCTGTGTTTGAAGAAACACGCATGTACGCGAGTTTCTTTGGAAGAAACTGCGTGTACGCAACTGTGTACAAAGAAAAATGCGTATATGCAGAAAAATAAGGAAACATAAAAAGTACAGGCCTGATCCAAAAGATCAGATTGACTGCCCAGAATGCAAATGAATCAATAAGACTGGAAAAATCAAGAAACAAGATAAGAGAGCCCAGATGAAGAATAAAACATCCCCTCTAGGAAATACAAGACTGTATTCCCCGGTGGAGTCGCCAATTCTGTTAGCAGGAGAAACCTCCCTTAGGTAAAGGTTGACAACCTCAACAGATCGAAGGCAGACTATAAACAAGAAGCACTCATTCAAGCAAGCAAACTATGAAAACTACTAAAGTTGGGTTTGTGAAGAATAACCAGAGGTCCTACATTTGATGTCGATCTCGCAGGGTCCAAACCCTCTGCTTCCTCCAAAGTGTTCAGACCCACAACATAAACCAGAGAAGCATATACATAGAAAGTAGTTCAAAGAATGCGCATATTAAACATGTTAGATCATCAAGTATAGATATATAAAGCATGATATATTAGACATGAATTATAAAAACATGAGATCACAACATTTTAGGAACAAGACCAAGCTTCTTTGTTGATATCAGCAAATAGGAGTGGAAGAATACAACTTGATCTGACCATGACACCAACAAACCTTCCTCTGGATCTGTCCAGCCCAAGCCTCAAAGATCACCTGTCAATATGTGCAAAAGGATGTCATATAATGGAAGATGAACATCTCTGCAACGAAACAAGGGTTTCCTATCACTGGGAGTGCAGGAGGCGCAAGAAAAATTAGACTTGATCTGGGGACAAAAGGACTATAATGTCGATATCCTATCTCCTTCTATGTTTTAGGCCTTGCCATGAAGTGTATAAATACCACCAGAAATCAGTGGATTTAGTTAGGCCACGTGTTGTTGTAGGTGGGATTTCGGTAAAACCCATAAACCCCGCCTGAGAAATAGGAAATATTTTATTTTTTTCATATTTTAAATTATGTACTTGGGTTTGGTATTATGGTACATGCGTGTACACGTGCTTTTATAAGGGCAGAGTTGCATATGGAATTTAAAAAATTGTTTTTTAATAAATGACCAAGTCTAAATGGGAAAGGGCTGCCCAAGGCCATATAAGAGCATCATAACTACAGGAGTGCTGAATAATGCTATAACAATGTCCAACAAAAAGGTGATTGTGACTTGTCTATAGATGATAGCAACCTCCAACAACTATGTAAAGCTCCACCCACAAGCAGGGGCACATTCCCTCGGGAAATACGCTGGCCAACACTGTACAGTGAGAAATGCGGCCTTCACACCAAACAAACTTGACCCAACTTTGACTTCAACTCGGCTAGGGTAAAAAACAATAGTTCGAATCTTTGTTTGATTATCTTTGCATCAATAATCTTCCACGTGCAATCAATCTGCTGCTACAGATAATTCAGACTTGGTCTCTGAGTTTGATTTTCAAAGCGGCTTAGAACTTCAAGCAATTTCCACTTAAAAAAAAAATGTCTCCTGCACTCTTAATAAAATAATTCGGCCAGTGTTTTATAAAATTTAACTTACTTCCTCTTTAGTAATCCGATGGTCCATTTTGATTAAAATAATGTGCTCAATAAAATTGGTCTGCCTTTTAAAACTTAAGCTTGACCATCAAAAGATTTAGAAAAAAGCTTTACAACCCCTTTCAAATGTTTTACGACCCCCATTTTGGAATAATGTGCCACCACTTTGATCTAAATTAAAAAATTTTCTCACGACCCTAACATAATTAATACTCACGCCAACCCTTCTAAAATCTCGATAAAGGTTTTTTCGACCTTACACAAAAAAATAATTGGGCCTTTGTGATTTGAATACTCATGAACTTCATAAAGTATGAGTCAGCTCCTCTTCATAAAATTTTAATTCTTGGCCTCAATTTTATGAAGAAATTTTTTCTGCAACAAAGACAACTCCAGAAATAATTTTATTTTGGCACCTCTTATATAAACCCTCAAGCTGCCAGGAACACTAACTCTGATACCACTGTAATATCCCTTTCGGAAATTTTGTGGTATTTTTTTGAGAATTTTCTTTATAAAATTTTATGTCGGCATTTTCGCCAAAAACCCACGAAATTACACCAAAATGCACCAGTAAATAGGAACACAAAAATTATACAAGCACGACAAATACATTGACAATTTGCAGAAGTAAACCCTAAAACTCAAATAACATTAGAAAATGCAGCACAAGGAATGATTTGTTAATTTGGGGTAGCATCAAATGTGCTCTAGCCATGAAAATTGGAGAGGCTAAAGCACATGAGATCTCCAAGACCCAGAAATCGTTTTGGAAAATTCCATCCGGATGAAGAGTTATTTAAAAAATTAATATTTTTAATGAGTTCCTAAGTCTAAACTTAGGAAAATAAAAATATTAATGGGTACTAATAAAGATAAGGATGAGAAGCTTCTAAGAGACGAAGATAAAGTCTATTTTAATCTTAGCCGTTGATTAGGGACTTAATCTCGACCCTTGATTCATCAACAGGAAAAGTATAAGAGGAGGCTTGAGGGTCAGTTGGAAAAACACTAGAGGAGACCAGTCAGTTCGAGTTTTGGAGCGGGGTTTGCTGAGAAATTTGAACTAGTGGTCTGGATTGCAGTGATAGGCAGCGAGTACATAATAGGGAGGCAGGGATAGTGCCAGAGGACCAGCGCAGAGATCAGAGAGGCAAACACAGAGCGAATAAAAAAGACGCAAAGGCAGCTGGATTGCGCAATGACTGGAGGGCCTGCATGGGTGGCACAAGGAGGCCAAGTGCTGACGCAGTGAGGCAGAGTGCTGACGCAGAGGGTCTGGGAGCTGCGTAGAGGCCAGCTGGACTGACACTGATTTGTGGTATTACTGCCGTGTGGTTATCTCTGTTGGGTAAGTCAGTTTGGCACCTTAGTTGTACTCAAGAAAGTTGATTAATAAAATCCTCCTCCGCTGCACCGGTTTTCCCGCATTGGGTTTTTCTGGGGTCAATTGTCCAAAATAACTCTGTTGATGTGTTTGATTCTTGTGAATGTTTTTGTTTCTGTATAATGGTGTGATATCTGCAGTAGAATTTATTTTAATATTTACTGAAGGGATTTCATAAATAACTTATTGGAAAATAAGTAGGTAAAATAAATCAGTTGCTGCAGTAATAGAATTTTTGTTTAGAAATTTTCACATGGTATCAGAGTAAAGAATTAGAGACAGGAAGGGAAAATCAATTATGGGTCAAGATCATGATGCAGAGGCATCCATGTCAGGAGACTCGTGCAAATTTTCAGAAAATTGCACAAGAGATAGAAATTTCGATTTCTCTATGCTGGCTTCTAGATTGGAAGAAGAAGTTGTTTGCGTCACAAGCTCTGCATCATCAGAGGTATGGTATATAGGCAGTGGAGCCTCTTGGCATATGATAGGAATCTGGGAATGTTTCTTAGATTATCAGGAGGAAAGAATGAATTTTCTGATCACCATGGGGAATAAGGCAAAATGTACTCTAGTAGGGAAGGGTACCATAGTTTTTCAAACAGAAACGGGAGAGCGGTTCCGAGCTACCAATGCACTGCATGTGCCAGGACTGGGGATGAATTTACTTTCCGTATCACAACTTCAAAGCAAAGGCTATGACGTTTTCTTCATTAAGGAGAAAGTATATGTCAAACGTCGGAGTTGGAAAAAGAAAGTACAGATCAGAATCAGAAGTAACAAGTTGTACAGGTTGCAGCTAGAATCGCTAATGGCATTGATAGATAGTAATGGAGACAAGGATTTGAATGAACTATGGCACAGAAGGATGGGACATTTGCACCATGGGGCTCTGAGAATTCTCAGGAAAACTATAACAGGAGTTCCAGATCTTAGTACAGAACGAAATGATGTATGCAGAAGATGTGCTCTGGGTGAGTATGCCAAAGTAGCACTTCCTAGAAGTAAAAATATGGCCAAGAGTGTACTAGGATGATACACTAAGATATCTGCGGACCGATGTCCAAAAAAGCTCTTAGTGGTGCCGAATACTTCGTCACCTTCATCGATGACCATTCCAGGAAAACTTGGATTTATTTTCTGAAAACCAAGGACGAGGTTTTCTGTCAATTCAAAGAGTTCAAGGCTCTAGTTGAGAATTTGACAAGAAAGAAAATAAAAGTTTTGCGCTTAGACAATGGTGGAGAATATGTCGACAAGGACTTCACCGATTTTTGCGCTAGGGAGGCATCAGAAGAGAGTGGACAACTCTTTACAATCCAGAGCAGAATGGAGTAGCAGAAAAGAGGAACAGGACTATCGTGGAAGCAGCTAGGGCCATGATGTATGATCAAGATATACCAAAATTCTTGTGGGTAGAAGCATGCAACACGACAGTCTATGTCCAGAATAGAACTCCTCATAGGGCATTGGGCAAGATTACTCCAGAGAAAGTCTTCACTGGGAAGATGTCTGAAATTAGTCATTTCAAGATATTTGGGAGTTTAGCATATTGCTCAATACCCGCAGAGAAGAGGAAGAAGTTAGATCAAACTGTAGAGAGGATATCTGGTGGGATATAACGAGAACGCTAAGGCATATAGAATCTATCTTCCAGGGAGCAAGAAGGTAGTGGTTCGACGAGATGTGAAGTTCATGGAAGACATAGGGCTTTCAGAAAATCTCGAGAAATGCCTTTCGAGGAGCAGTCAAAAGATGAGTTGTTGTCCAACCACTTCAACCAATGGAAGCTAGTACGAAGAATTCTCCTTCAGAACAAGAGGAATCACAGAAAGAGGAGGAGCTAACAGATGCACCCACTACCAGGGGAAGAACGAGCTGGGAACTTCGACAGATTCTGCGGGATGCAGAAGATTTCATCGGTGCACCCAAGAACAATAAAAGGGAGCGAAGACAACCAGATAGATATCAGGCCTTAGTATCTCAGGATGGGGAGCCTTCCAGTTTTCAAGAGGCCGCTCAACATCAAGTTTGGATGGATGCAATGGTAGAGGAATACAACTCTCTAATGGTTGATGTCTGGGAAGTAGTGCCTAGGCCTCAAGATAGATCAGTGGTAGGTTCGAGATGGATCTACAAGATTAAATACGCTGCAGACGACAGTGTGGAAAAATACAAAGCCATGTTTGTGGCTAAGGGGTATGCTCAAAAGGAAGGAATAGACTATAAAGAGACCTTCGCCCCAGTAGTCAGGTATACATCTATTAGAACCGTGATATCTCTTGCGGCACAGATGGGATGGGAGATTCATCAAATGGATGTCAAAACGACATTCTTGAACGGGGTGATAGAAGAGGAAGTATACATTGAACAACGTGAAGGCTTTGAGACACATGAGAAGAAGTCTCATGTATGCAGATTGAAGAAAGCCTTGTATGGGCTCAAACAGGCACCTAGAGTGTTGTATGGTCGAATTGATGGCTACTTGCAGAAGATGGGGTTCGTCAAGAGTGATGCAGATCCAAATCTCTACTATTTGGTTGTAGAGAATGAGCCTCTAGTCCTAGTATTATATGTGGATGATCTCTTTCTGATAGGATCATCCAGGCTCATCAAGGACCGCAAGAAGAATCTAGCCACAGAATTTGACATGAAGGATTTGGGACAGATGCATTATTTCCTGGGGTTGGAAGTTTGGCGGCAGAAGGGTAAAATCTTCCTTGGACAAGGGAGATATACTCTAGAGATCTTGAAGAGATTCAGGATGCAGGATTGTAGGCCGATGGCTACTCCAATTATCACCAACTGGAAGAAAATTGATGCATCAGAAGACAAAGATGTTGATCCCACCTTATACAGCGAGCTCATAAGGTCCCTGATGTATTTGGTCAATACCAAACTAGACATTTGTTACGCTGTCAACACCCTCAGTCAGTTCATGGTGGAACCGAAGAGGGCTCATTGGGCAGCGACCAAACATGTTCTCAGAGATATACAGGGAATAGTTGATTATGGACTCTTGTACACCAGAAGTAATGATATCAGATTGAATGCGTTTACTAATGCAGATTGGGTTGGAAGTTCAGTAAATCGGAAAATTACCTCTGGGTACTGTTTCAACATTGGATCGGGGATGAACTCCTGGTGCAGTAGGAAACAAAAATCCGTGGCTTTGAGCTCAGTTGAAGCAGAATATATGGCCGCTAGTATAGCTTCGTGCGAAGCCATATGGCTTAGAAAATTGCTTGTGAACCTATTCAGAAGAAGGATGGAAGCGACCAGGATCATGTGTGATAATCAGAGTTGCATCAAGTTCTCTGAGAATCCAATATTTCATGATCGGTCAAAACACATTGATATTCGGTGTCACTTTGTCAGAGACTGTGTCCAACGAGGAGCTATACAATTGAGCTACACTCCTACAGGAGAACAGGTGGTAGACATCCTTACCAAGGCTCTTGGAAGAACAAAGTTTGTTTATTTCAGGGAGAAGATGGGGATGATAAAGAATCCATTTTAGTAGCAGAAATGGATATGTGTCAAGTGTTGCAGTGCAACAGTTAGCAGTGCTATGGGCAGCATGATGCAACATTTGAGAGAGAGTTGCAGTGCAAATGCAGTGTTGGGAGGAAGGACCAGCAACAACACGGATGCAGAGGGAGCTGTAGTACAGATGTAGCAGTGGCAATGGTGGAAGCCATGGGCAGCAGTACAGGAGGCAACAATGCAGAGGATGTTGGGCAACAAGCCAAGCATCAACACAGGTACCAATGCCGGATGATCAGGGTGATGTTTAGTGGTGGAACATTACTAGAGCACATTCCTCGCTAAGAGGGAGTGTTGATTTGGGGTAGCATCGAATCTGCTCTAGCCATGAAAATTGGTGGAGAGGCTAATGCACATGAGATCTCCAAGACCCAGATTCGTTTTGGAAAATTCAATCCGGATGAGGAGTTATTGAAATAATTAATATTTTTAATGAGTTCCTAAGTCTAAACTTAGGAAAATAGAAATATTAATGGGTATTAATAAAGATAAGGAGGAGAAGCTTCTAAGAGGTGAAGATCAAGTCTATTTTAATCTTAGTCGTTGATTAGGGACTTAATCTCAGCCGTTGATTCATCAACAGGAAAAGTATAAGAGGAGGCTTGAGAGTCAGTTGGAAAAACACCAGGGGAGACCTGTTAGTTCGATTTCTGGAACGAGGTTTGTTGAGAAATTCGAACTAGTGGTCTGGGTTGCAGATTGCAGTGAGAGGCAGCGAGTACATAACAGAGAGGCAGGTATAGTGCTGGAGGACCAGCGTAGAGATCAGAGAGGCAGACGTAGAGCCAATTAGAAAGACACAGAGGCAGTTGGATTGCGTAGTGACTAGAGGGCTTGCGTGAGTGACGCAGAGAGGCCAAGTGCTAGTGCAGTGAGGTAGAGTGCTGACGCAGAGGGTCTGGGAGCTATGCAGAGGCTAGCTGAACTGACATTGAGCCTAGGGGAAGCGCCAAAGGATTTTTGTGGTATTACTGCCGCATGGTTATCTCTGTTGGGTAAGCCAGTTTGGCACCCTAGTTGTACTCAAGAAAGCTGATTAATAAAATCCTCCTCTGTTGCACCAGTTTTCTCGCATTGGGTTTTTCTGGGGACAATTGTCCAAAATAACTGTGTCGATATGTTTGATTCTTGTGCATGTATTTGTTTCTGTATAATGGTGTGATATTTGTAGTAGAATTTATTTTAATATTTACTGAAGGGATTTCGTAAATAACTGATTAGAAAATAAGTAGGTAAAATAAATCAGTTGCTGCAGTAATAGAATTTCTGTTTAGAATTTTTCACATGATTCAACTTCATTTATTATAATATATCATGCAAAGTACAAATGGAATTATCTGAGACAAAATAGAAAATATGATCACTGAGTGGACATCCAAATATTCTGCTGCTATGTTGATCTTGATCTCTCAAAACTCCACAATGGCTACACCCTCCCTCCAACAACAACCTCCACTGAATCAACTGAAAGACGATGAAGCACCAATTGAGGACCTGAATGATCCTGACTCCAATATCCCTGAAGCTTTATGAAACTCCCGGATGAAGTCTCCTCAAGGAGAGTTGGGTTTTTGTCCAACACTCAACAACATACCCGAGGGTTTCCGTCGAGGGGCTAGAGAAGTTGGGAAATAGGTTCCCCAAACCTCATCAATAGAAAATATCAATAATCCAAGATGTCATGTAATGGATTCCTCCTCTTTTTTCAGATTTGATGGACCCCTCTAGAAACTCCTATTTTGTTATTATTTTAATCATTGAGCACTTTTTTTTCTCTTTTTATTTCAATTAAAATATATTTTTAATGTGGGAAAATGGTAAATTGGCCACCACGCCTCCTCAGGCCACTGAAAATCACTTCTAACCAACCCCTCCTTTAGATCTTCTCATTTCGGTTCCAACGAGCTATTACACTAAGGTGTTTCGTCAAGTATTCCTCTCGGAATGTCACCTTAAGCATAATTATTTGAGTTAGGCACAATAATAACTCCGTTTTTTGAGAATTATCAAAATGCAATTGAATAAGGAGCAAGTTGTGCGGAATCAATCTTGATGATGGAATATGGAAAGTGAACTACTCCAGACCCCATAAAACATCTCCAAAAGCCTCGGGGTCCACTGATGAAGTAAACTTGCACCTTTGACCTGCCTGCCTCCAACTCGGAAAGTCCATCCTAACCATGCCATAAGGAACACCAGAAAAAGGAACATCACATTTGGCATGTACAGGTGTCTACAAGCTTATTAAAGGTTTAACCAATGACTCTATTAGGTGGTTTCAGCCTAAGTTACCGGATCCGGCATAGGTAGGTGGAGTATCGCCGGATCCACGGATCTGATCCGGATCCGGATCCGGATCCGCCAAAATACGGGTAAAAATACGTTTTTTTTAAATACAGTGATTTTGGAAACGGCTAGCCTTTACAGGATACGGATCCCGCTGGTGGCTGCTGGAAGCAGTGACAGGTAGCTGAAAAAGTTAGAAAGGCAGCGGATGTTTTAGGGTTTAGGTTTATTATATTATAACATTTGTGGTCCCGACCCGACTCTTTGTCTGCGTTTTGTTGGCGTTTTGTCCGCGTTTTGTCCCCATTCTAAAGTCGGGCCCTCCTGCACATCGATTAGTTCACCGCCGGCCCCTCCTGCACAACGTTTTTGGTTACGGGCTTACCGCCGGCCCCACTGCCCGCAGCACTGTTCGCCTCTGGTCAGGCCGCCGGTTCCTCTGGTCAGCAGCTCGCAGCGGTCACGGTTTACGCAGGTTCCTCTGGTCAGCAGCCCGCAGCGGTCACGGTTTACACCCTCTGGTCAGCAGCCCGCAGCGGTCACGGTTTACGCAGGTAAGTTTATGGTTGTTATATATATGTTATATATATTAT